>BLKM01012010.1:330787-348029 GCA_013340265.1 Coptotermes formosanus
AACATTAAGAGACTGGTTTTTATAACCGAAGTGGAGAGTGTTTACAGCGCGGTACGCATTGAGTCCTTATATAAAACAGATACGCTTCGTCTTTAATGTTAAACCTGGTGTTACGTAAAGTTATCGGTAGGCTTTAAAAGGTTAGACTTCTCTCGGTCCAGTACGTTGTAATGAATTCTGCCACGGTCTTGTTTGTGAAAAAGAGGTGTAGCTCTTTATAGCTTTCTGAAAATGGGGAGGCTTTACTGTGCGCATATTTCATGTACACCCCTCGAACAGTACAAATTATATAAAAGGACTCGTCTAATGCGCGTGTAAACATCTTCAGAGTCCGAGAACTAACCTTTAGAGACGGCGACAAATGAGGTGAATGACCAAATCGCTTCGAATCTTTTTCTTTATGGCAACGCGCTGAGACTGTGGGAAGATGCTCCGGTGCCGGTAAAGTAAAGGCGGACACGAGGAATGCTGGGTGATAGAGGAGACGCGCGGCGTGGCTATGGCAGGCCCAGCTAATTACTGAACCACAGGTCACAACTCCTGTTTCAGTTACAACTCTACCCCGCTGTCACTAAATCAACAGCGATTGATAAACATCTGTTTATTGCTTCCTGACGGACTGACAGAGCAGGTTGTCGGAGACATTGTCGTTTGATCGTGTTCGTGAGGTTCCGGGTTCGAGTTAAATATATTTTATGTTATTGTCTTTAGTTTTTCCAGACTAATACCACTACATAACTGGAACAGCCCACGGTAACTTGCTTTCCTTCGTGTCTGAAACTTTAAGAACATCGACCGTCCTTCGCTTATGACGTATAAAGTTAACCGCTCGCACTGACTGCATTGCGAACCAACCAACCAACCAACCAACCAACCAACCAACCAACCAACCAACTACCTAACTAACTAACTAACTACATAACAAACAAACAAACTAACTAACTAACTAACTCCACAGACCAGGGGCCTACTTGAGAAGCTAACAGTTTCTCAGCTAGTCAAGAAATTCCCAGCATTTTATGGAAGCCGGAGGTTCATTACCGCATTCACAAAAGCCCGCAGCCTGTCCCTATCCTGAGCCAGCTCAATCCAGTCCATGTTCTCGATCCCACTTCTTGAAGATTCATTTTAATATTATCCTCCCATCTAAGCCTGGGTGGATTGCAAAATAGAAGCGAGAATAGCGTTGGAAGTATAGTCGCTGAGCCGCGGTGTGAACAACATAGAAACCTGGGTTCCATTCCCGGTTGGGTTACGTGATTTGTCTCGTCTGCAAAGCGTTCAGATAGGCTCAGGGGCATACGTAGCTTTTTATTCATTGGGTACCGGGGGGGGGCGCTTTCTTGAAGACAAAGCGGCCGGAGCATGAAGCTAACCACATACCTCCCTCAAATGACGATTTTAAGAATGAATGGAGCTAATCATCCACTTAAGGTAACATTCTGGCATGCACAGGGACAACTTTACTTTTGCCTTCATTTTTGTACCAATTACTCTGCTGGTCAAAAAGTTCCCTGCTTTACCGAACGCTTAGGTTTGTCGCCGTGTTCTTACTTCACCCTGCACTGTCCTGAGACAGTTTAATCCAGTTTACATCTTCACAGACTCTTTCCTAAAAATCCATTTTAGTAATATCTTTCCGTCGATGCTGAGATCTCTGAAATGTACTTTACGACGCATGTAACAGCTGTTCTATGTCTGCCACGTGATTTGCCATGTAATGCTTCTGAAATTTGTCAGCAATAATTAATACAGCCCTTAACAGAAAAACAAACTGACCTAAATATCGGGAAAAGGTTTTGTAAGGCGTCAAGCATATTTCTGTAGCTCTGTTAATAGTTACTGTATTAATACGAAGTAATATAGTGTTAATAATAATTAATAATATTAATGGTATTAATAATAGTTAATAGTGAAATAGTAGCTGTATTAATACGAAGTAGTATTAGTATTAATAGTAATTAATAATATTAATAGTATTAATAATAGTTAATAGTGAAATAGTAGCTGTATTAATGCGAAGTAGTATTGGTATTAATAGTAATTAATAATTTTAATAGTATTAATAATAGTTAATAATGAAATAGTAACTGTATTAATGCGAAGTAGTGTTAGTATTAATAATAATTAATAATATTAATAGTATTAATTATAATTAACAGTGAAATAGCAGCTGTATTTCTGAGATCCGTACAAAACATATAAATGAATGTGTTAGGACAACATAAAATTTTTGGACGTTAAACTTGGCAGCAGTACATAAAGTAACAATCAGGTTATGCAGTATCGAGGAAATCTGTTATTCCAGGTTAGAGTGTAAGCCCACCCTTCCTTTGTTGTCTAAACACCCAGAGCAAGCAGCCGCTATCTTCGGCACTCCGTTCAAGAAAGTGAGTTGGCTTAAACAAAACGTTTGTACCGAGTAAGTTGACTCTCGCGGTGACGCTTCTGACTTGCGTCACGGGAATCCCCATTCGACTGTCTGTCAGGACACCAGTTTGCTTGACTGTTGCTTTACCGTGTTTTTCCTCAGTTAACCCACGGACGTAAGTGATGTAATTATGACCATAACTTCTTATTCTTTGTCTTCATGTTTTCTTCAGTAATGCCTGTTCCTACTTCGAAGGTCACTCCATGTTTTCCTCAGGATATCCCTGACTTCCTTCTACTTTGGGCCTGTTTGTTATGTCCCTTTTTGGGCTATCTGCCCTTATCCATCCTCTGTAATTGCTGGAACCATTTCAGTTGCCACTCCTTTAGTGTATTGTTTCAGAGTAAGGTTATAACTCGTTTATAATGGTGTGTGGTGATGGATTTATGTACTTTTTCCATCGTCCGAAGAGTAAAACATCAAAAATATTAAAAAATTAAGAAATTGCGTTCACAGCGTTTCGGAAGCTGGCTCTGCTTCCGTCCTCAGTTGAATGGAGGGAACCCAGTGATGGAGGCTAGCTCTGTCTAAGGGGGGCGCAGCAGAATGGGTGTTCTTCTCATCTCCCCCTCCATTCACCTGAGGACGGAAGCAGAGCCAGCTTCCGAAACGTTGTGACTTTAATTTTTTAATATTTTTAATATTTTCCTCTTCGGATGATGGAAAAATTCCATAAACCCGTCACCACACAATATTATACACCATCGTCAAAACCTTTTTGAATTTATCGTTTATAATGGCTTTGTTTCAGTATTTGTCTTGTTCTGTGCAAACTTTACGCGGTACAATTTTATATATATGATAGGCATATGATAAGAAATATATTCGGGTTATATATAAGGCTGTGATATCTTGGAGATAATATTAAGAATGAAATATTTATAAAACGTTGAAGGTAAAGGTCACCCTAGAACCGGCCATCAAGGCCCGTAGGTGGAGTAGAAGTGTAGCTCTACTCTTTCTTTAACCTCGGCACTAGAGGGGTGGGTGTTGAACAGCAGGCCTCGGCAGCTTTACCCCCGGGGAAGAGACCCAGTACCAATTGTACATGAGGCTGGATGGGACCTAGGGTCCGTCTGGACAGGTGCGGAATGTCCCGTCCTTACCGGGATTAAATCGTCGGACCGTCCAGCCCGTATCGAGTCGCTTTACCGACTGCGCTACCCCGGTCCGCTGTTGCTAAACACAACTACAAACTTTGCACCTTTAACCCTATAAAGACGAAGCGTATCTGTTTTCTATAGGGACTCAGTACGTACCGCACTGTAAACACGCTCCACTTCGGTTATAAAAACCAATCTCTTAATGTTTTATAAGGCAAAAGTTGCTGTTTGTTCTGAGATCCGTACAAAACACATAAACGCAATGTGGGCACCACGTAGAATTTTTTAATGTTAAACCTGGTGGTACGTAAAGTTACCGCTAGGCTTTAAAAGGTTAACAACGCTGCCACTGATACATGTCATATGTCGTTGTAAAGGCAGGATCATTGATGAACCGGACAAGAAGAGGTCGTGGCCTGTTACAAGATATTATATAGAAGGACTCAGTACGTACCGCACTGTAAACACTCTCCACTTCGGTTATAAAAACCAGTCTCTTAATGTTTTATAAGGCAAAAGTTGCTGTTTGTTCTGAGATCCGTACAAAACACATAAACGCAATGTGGGCACCACGTAGAATTTTTTAATCTTAAACCTGGTCGTATATAAAGTTACCGCTAGGCTTTAAAAGGTTAAACAAAACAAAATAGAATGGATTTGGTTAAAAATCCTACCATAGACCGGTAAGGTTCTAAGTGCCCCCGGCAAGACATTCCTGTCCCAGTGTTTCTGTACTACCATATCGTGCGGTGGACTGCAAATGCTGAAGAACCCCAGGGGAGATCGTACCCGAACTACCTATCGCTGAAGAATGTACCTACCCTGAGGCTTCGTGCGTACAGGGGCAGTTTAACAGGCACTAAATACAAACGTAACTTTACAGTTGCTGCAGTGCCTTCTGGCGAAATGTAACTACCTGCATAGGATTCTCCCAATATGCGTGCATTAAGCATTCGAATTTTGCAGAAAGTCTGAAGCTTTGTGCTGGTTACCTGCCTTATAATAAAAATTCTGTTGTTATGCGTGTTACCTGTTTTATAATAAACGTTTGGCGCTTTATCATGTTACGTATTTACAAGAAAATTAAAATTCGAATTAAGAAGTCAATTGTTCGTACTGGATGTCTGCTCCCTGGACAGGGATTTTATGGTCATAGGCCGTATTCTTAAATCAGCTTGTAATGGCGGCGCCATGGCTCAGGCGGTTAGTCGCTGGCCTGTTACCGCGGAGGCCCGGGTTCGATCCCGGGTCAGTCCATGTGGGATTTTTGGTGGACAGAGTGACACGGGGACAGGTTTTTTTTCCGAGTACTTCGCTTTTTCCCTGTTAATTTCATTCCACCGGTGCTCCATTACACGTAAAAACGAAAAAACTAATCATCTTCGTCACAGGGTTACACAATAAGCCTCAAGGCTGCGGTGCGTCCGTAGCGTCTGCTGCGGGTCCCAGCACCACAAAAAATGAGGTTGTAATTTTCGGACCCGTAGACCTGCAAAAAATTGTTAATTTAAATTAAATTATTTAAATGGAGAAATGTAGTAATATATGAAGATAAGTCTGTAGTAAGCATGGATGCCCAATTTTTTAATAATACAGGTGGTTAACTTCGAAGGCTTTGGTCGCACTAATCGAATCCAATCGAGCCTCTCTAATTGATATATTGTGCAAGCGCGTCCTCTTGTTATGCTAAATTACTGCTTCAGTCGAGAGAATCAAGGAACGTGATGGACTGCGTCTGCAGCACGTTTCGTTGCGGACACAAATCGAAGAACATCCACAAATGGAGGAACGCCCGCAGCTTCAGTCGGTTAGACTCGTGCAAGATGTCAGAAAGAAATAAGAATTCTGTACAAAAAATATTCTGCTACCGCATTTGCAGCATTTTGGTGATTCCGTCAGATTCTGCTTGGTTATTGTGCCCAGGGGCGCAGCCGGGAGGGGGGGGCTGCCGGGCTACAACCCCCCAAACCCCCCAAAACCGAAATTTAAAAAAATATTGTAGATATTACGATATAAAAAGTTTTGCGTGATTTACCCTTCAGCCGAAATCAACCACTGAAATCGGCTGATGACTACTACATTAGAATTTTGAAAAATAGATTAATAAAATTTAAAAAACAAGAAGACAGGACACTGTGATTGAGTTATGGAATATGTAGTTATATTCGTATGTATATAAATGCGTTTGAAGACTGTGTTATGTTATATTTACAATATGATTTTTATAACATAATTTTTAAAATGAAACACAATTTGTATATAGGGTCGGGTCCGCCCCCCCCCCCTCCCTCCCCAGCGAAAAATTCTTGGTGCGCCCCTGATTTTGCCTATAGCTTAAAAGAGTCAATTTCTGTAGCAACAGCAGCTGAATGCAAATAGACATAAATCTTTCCTTTATCTAGTACGTATGTTGTTCGAGCCTCAGTCACACCAACGTTTATGTGACCTGATTTTCTGCACGGTTTCCCTCAGTTCTCACACAGCACGGTGTAGGCTGTCCATAAGGAATTAAGACCCTAAGCTTTAATTTCCATCAGCGTCTATATTTCAGTGTTTGTTTATTTATTTATTTAGACCTGTTTAGGCGCGTTCGTAAATTTGTGTTAAGCGACTATTAACTTCCACCTGTCTGTCTGTCCGCATGGAACATCTTGGCTCCTACTCAACGGATTTTTCATGAAATTTGAGGATTTTTCGAAAATCTGTCGAGAAAATTTAAGTTTCGTCAAAATCTGACAAGAATAACGGGCGTCTTGCATGAAGACCTATGTACATTTATGATAATATCTCGCTGGAATCTTCTTAGAATGAGAAATGTTTCAGATAAAAGTTGTAGAGAAAATCAAGACACACATTTTATGTTCAATAACGCTTTTCCGAAAATCGCACGGTTTATGAGATAATATGGAAAAATATGGTACAGCCAGACAGGCCAAAGTTGACAATACAATACGACGCATGCGCTTTGCGTGTTGGATAACTAAGGCTACAGACACACAGAATATGTAATACTTCTTGCTTTTCCACAGCAACAATGGTTACGCGAACGCACCTGTATGTTACGTTTATACGTTCATTGCCTGAGTTGTTTAGTTTGGGATTACGTAAATTTGAGTAACATATGATAAATAACATTTTACAAATAGCACTGTTATTAAACAGCATACATTTGCAACGAGGCGTCTGATGTTCATATCAAAGTTCATGTTCGTGAAAATTCACCAGCTGATCCAAAAATTGCAAGGCGGTGGGAGAGACACAGCGACATGACGATACAACAACAGGTGTCACACAATAAGAAGAGCGCGGCAGTAAAATGCTGTACATGGTCCTGGGATATACTTCAAATAGGCTACAGGCTACAATAATTTCTTTCCCATTCCTTCTTAACCTTTTAAAGCCTAGCGGTAACTTTACGTACGACCAGGTTTAACATTAAAAAATTCTACGTGGTGCCCACATTGCGTTTATGTGTTTTGTACGGATCTCAGAACAAACAGCAACTTTTGCCTTATAAAACATTAAGAGACTGGTTTTTATAACCGAAGTGGAGAGTGTTTACAGCGCGGTACGTACTGAGTCCTTATATAAAACAGATACGCTTCGTCTTTATAGAGTTAACGTAGGAGTGCCGTCGTATGAGATTTGGGTTGGTAAATATGTACAGGCGTTTCGGTGGAACAAGGTTAGAGTATACAGAACTGTAGTTTTACCTGTTGTTTTGTATGGGTGTGAAACTTGGTCTCTCACACTGAGGGAGGAACAAAGACTGAGGGTGTTCGAGAATAGGGTGCTGAGGAGGATATTTGGGCCTAAGAGGGACGAGGCGGCAGGTGAGTGGAGAAGACTACATAACGAGGAACTTAATGACCTGTACTCATCACCAAATATTATTCGGGTAACCAAATCGAGAAGAATGAAATGGGCGGGGCATGTAGCACGTATGGGGGGAACAGAGGTGCATACAGGATTTTTGTGGGGCGACCTGAGGGAAGGCGACCACTTGGGAGACCCGGGCGTAGATGGGAGGATAATATTAAAATGTATCTTCAAGAAGTGGGATGGGGTGTGGACTGGATTGAGCTGGCTCATTATAGAGACAGGTGGCGGACTCTTGTGAATGGAGTAATGAGCCTTCGGGTTCCATAAAATGCGGGGAATTTGTTGACTAGCTGAGAAACTGTTAGCTTCTCAAGAAGGCCTCTGCTACATTCAGTTAGTTAGTTAGTTAGTTAGTTAGTTAGTTAGTTAGTTAGTTAGTTAGTTAGTTAGTTAGTCAATTTCGGTGGAACCTGCTGCCACAGTCTTCGATGCATAACAGTGAAGACACAAGCAGCAAGTTCGTCAGAAATATGCATATAGGTATGTCTATATACACCAAGGCCGTGTTTTACGCAGTTTTGTTCTACGTCTTTTTGCTTTAACATTCCTTACCAATTTAAACATCATTTTAACTTACCCCATCTAATTTTTGGTTTAACGCTCGTTAGTTAGTTTATTTCCATTTATTTAAATCCCTTTTATGGGACTATCATTTTTGGTTTATGTTTTTTTTTATTTACGCTAACTTTTTCAGGTTCACAACTAGGGCGTAAAACAATGCCTTAATGTATTTACTAACTAATGTATAAGGCGTCACATACCATAAGACCCTAATTTTCGTATACGTTTAGTTCTTGCCAGCCTGGAGCTCAACGCGAGCGTCAATCACTGAATACAGAACTGAAAATTATAAGTCATTTAGGCTTAGCGTCTGTAGCGATAAGGATACGCAAAAATAATTGCGCTGTTTCTAAGTGATCCATAACCGTACATTGAACGGTTACATATGGTCGCTAAACGCAACAGACCCGCACAATATATTATAAACGTGATAATAACTCGTAAACGTTGCGTCAACTCACTGTAATACGTATTTTAAACCGTGTAGTTTTCGTTTCGTTTCGCAGTCCTTCCCTCTTCTACCTACTTGTTCACAGCAGGTGTCGAGGTTGTTTATTTTCACTTGATCACACTCAGACACACACCACACTCGGTAGGACTCCTCTGGAAGAGGGATCGGCTCGTCGTAGAGACCTCTACCTAACAACACAAAAACACTGTACAAGAGAAAAAAATCCATGTCCCCGGTGGGATTCGAACCCACGATCCCAGCAAGCGCTCGGCCGCAGACCTACGCCTTAGACCGCGCGGCCACTGGGATCGGCCGTGTAATTTTAATATTTAATATTTTACACATGCCTTGGTTCAAATAACTTTTGTAATATCTCAATATATTTATTTTTCGTAATGCACCTCCCTGAGGATGGTCCAATGAGTGGTCGAAACGTATTGGAGGTATTACTGCGTGTATAATATGTTTCCACAAACTTGTGTGTATTTGTTGGCATAAGCGTAACTTGGCTAATAACATTGGAGGGGGGGGGGGGGGCGGGGGGGTGGAGCGGGGGCCAAACTCACCGTTGGTATTAGGAACTTTATTTTACAAAAGAGTCAAATTTGAAAGAGGGGAAAATTGGTCCCATAAAACGGAAGTTTCTCATTTTCTCTTTTTTTTCTGTCTATTTCTTATTTGCCATTATTCAATTCAATGACCAAATAAACTATTCCTAGGTTGAAAAAATATTACGGTGGGGGGGGGCAGTTGCCCCCCTCCACCCCCAAGTTACGCCTATGTTTGTTGGTTTCAGTTACCATATCTAGTTTACTGTTGTTTTATACACAGAAACCGAACAGCTGCACGTTCGTAACACGAGGTTGATTCATTAACTTCAACAAATACAGTGACAAAAGAAGAATAGAAAGCGGGTTTGTAGTTTGAATTCGGTAGTTGGCAGTGCTGGAGGCGGAGAGGGAGATACTGTCTGCGGCAAGGTGGGTGCAACTTGACCGGGACAGGTCTTACATCATCCTGCAGGCTTATGGAGTGGGAGGGACGGCTCTGTAATGTCTTGTTTATCCTGTAATGCTAGGGCACACCACTTCTAGTGGCCACTTTTAGTGCTACGGTTTCATATGAATTTTTGTTTGTTTACTTAAGGAGAATCGTTGGACCTAAGCAGATGGAAGGAAAGAAGGCTGGTGAAATTTACATGTTGAGGTGCTTTATCATTTGTGTTTTTTACCAGTACTTAGTTTTAGGGATATCTGGTCAAGGAGTATGAGTTGGCTGGGTGTGTAGCAGAAGTGATGTTGAACGTATAGATATAGAATTTAATTTCAATACGTGGAGAAAACAGAGAAACATGTTTCGGATACCTAAACATAGAAATAGGAACAAAACCAGTAAGGATATTAACTAGTCGTGTGCTGTTGTGAATACGGGGATGATCATCCGGTTTCTAAAAGGCCCGAGATATTTCTTGACTAGCTGAATGAAACAATTGGCTTTTCAAAAAGTGTTTTATTTTTTTTTTTGGCGCAAATGTCCAACTCGGGCCTAGGCTGCCGCAATGTTGAGGTTTGTAGATCATGCAAACATAGACGCACACACAACAGATAGGACTTCTCTGGACGGGTGATCAGCTCGTCGCAGACGCCGCTACTTACACAACACACAACAAACACAAGAGACTAACACCCGCAACAAGGGTTTATTCCATGGTAATTTTAGTTAATCCGATCCCCGTGGTCACGGGGTCTGCTGCCGCTGGCTTGCTGGGATTGCGGGTTCGAATCCTGCCGGGGGCATGGATGTCTGTCTGTTGTCAGTGTTCTGTGTTGTCAGGTAGAGGTGTCTGCGATGGGCCGATCCCTCGTCCAGAGGAGTCCTACAGGGTGTTGTGTGCCTGAGTGTAATCTCGAAACCTCGACAATGGGGAGGCCTTGACCCACGAGGTCTGTCGAGCCATACAAAAGGAATATTTAATGAAACCACTGTAATTACTGTAGTAATACATGTGACAAATGACCGAGCAAGAAAACCCTTCTTAACAATTTATTCTTCATTTTGTTTTGTTTCGTTTCGAAGTCCTTCCCTCTTCTACCTACTTGTTCACAGCAGGTGTCGAGGTTGTTTGTTTTCACTTGATCACACTCAGACACACACCACAGTCGGTAGGACTCCTCTGGACGAGGGATCGGCCCGTCGCAGAGACCTCTACCTGATAACACAAACACTGTACAAGAGAAAAAAAATCCATGCCCCCGGTGGGATTCGAACCCACGATCCCAGCAAGCGCTCGACCGCAGACCTACGCCTTAGGCCGCGCGGCCACTGCGATCGGCTCTTCATTTTGCGTTAATCCTAAATTCCTTGCAGGTGCAGCAATTATTAACTGAAAAATTTCTTCTATATGCAATTTCCTTCTTAAGCGGGACAGACCTTCCTCAGTTACTGTATAAATACCACTCGTGCTTTCACGTAAAATTTTGGCGGTTGTTCCCAACAGAAAATACGGAAAGAATTTAATTGTACCTAACAAGATGCAGGTATTGCTTGTTTTAAATCATTACCACACTGATTTTCATTACTGAAATGCGATGTGTTTTTTGGGGGCGTATTGGCCGACATTTTGCATAGGCTTATTGTAATGCACAGTGCTGGTAAGCATAAAACGTGCAGCGCGGAACGCTGGTGCGTGTGTTACAACCTGACATACTTCGCTGTGTTAGTTCTGTCGTAGCCCTGAAGAGGTCAGGCCAGTTCCGTGAAGGATGACAATGCGGATTACAGGCGACAATGAATGACACTTGATTGCCATTAGCACTAGACATATGGCTGTACGTTACTTGCCAAGGGAACCCAGACCCATAAACGGACCTATGAAACACTGACACATATAGCCAGCAGTGCCTCGCCATGCTAAATAAAACGAAATGACCACGTTATATTAAATAATCACTCAGTTAGCACGACAGCGTGACAAAATTATCGCTTTATCGTTTGAATTCGTTGCCACTACACAATGAGAGAACGTGGGACTTAACATAGGGCGGAATGTACCTGGTTTGACTCAAAAGCTAAATACTTATTGACAGGTGTCTGGTTCGAATCTTAGCTGGGACCCAGAAAATCCTAACTTTGTTCGCCATTTACCTCAGTCCCTCCAAGCAAATCCCGGTCTGCTGCATTCAAGTAGGACACAACCGCATCCTAGCGAATATGATGATTTATACGTAGCAAAAACAAATGCAGTCGGGCCCGGTTATAACGACATCGGTTTATGGAACACCTCGTTTATAACGTCAGATATTCTGTGGTACCAATTAATTCCCTACTGTTAACCACAGCGTTACGTTACTCGATTATAACACTCGTTTATAACGACACAAAATATTCAGTCCTTTCCGTGACGTTATAACCGAATTTGACTGTAATTTGACTCCGTTGTATTGTGAATATAAAGGCAGCATGTTCCTACTAAATTTTTCTATCTGCCAAACTGGACGGGGTCACATTCTAGTAGACTGTAAACTTAATAACAAATTTAATTAGTAACACACAGGCTTGTACGTACATGCTGTTGATAGCACAGTGTTCAGTGTATTCTGTTGGCAGCTGTTTTGCACTCTACAACGCACTATGTCCGCTTAGGATGTTTTGTTTCTTTTCGAATCAGATTAAACATTACTGGCTGATCCCAGTGGCCGCGCGGTCTAAGGCGTAGCTCTGCGGCCGAGCGCTTGCTGGGATCGTGGGTTCGAATCCCACCGGGGGCATGGATTTTTTTCTCTTCTACAGTGTTTGTTTTGTCAGCCAGAAGTCTCTGCGACGGGTCGATCCCCCGTCCAGCGGAGCCCCACCGACTGTGGTGTGTGTCTGAGTGTGATCAAGTGAAAATAAACAACCTCGACACCTACTCACAGTAGATGTTCCCTCTTATTTTTCCCATTCATAATAATCGTCCAATTCAAAAGTAAGTAGTTGACAAAGCGTCATTAAATAAACTAATGAATAATATTAACAATAAATACATAATTGTGTCGTACATAGTTCTAATTGAGAAAATTACTTACGAATCTGAACCAAATATCGCCGACCCCAGTGGCCGCGCGGTCTAAGACGTAGGTCTGTTGTCGAGCGCTTGCTGGGATCGGGGGTTCGAATCCCACCGGGGGCATGGATTTTTTTCTCTTGTACAGTGTTTGTGTTGTCAGGTAGAGGTCTCTGCGACGGGCCGATCCCTCGTCCAGAGTTGTCCTACCGACTGTGGTGTGTGTCTGAGTGTGATCAAGTGAAAATAACCTCGACACCTGCTGTGAACAGGTAGGTAGAAGTGGGAAGGACTACGAAACGAAACCTGGTGGTATATGTAGCAAACACTGAACTTTGAAACGTTAATTGCTTGGTTAGCTACTTGATTAGAAATTTGAACGTTTACTTGATGAATCTGTCAGTTAGTAACTTAGCAGACAAGTTGTATGTTTCCCAGACATGTGAGCACATCGTTCGCGGTAGGTACAACACAATTAGGTGAAGGGGCGTGTTCCCCAGTCGATATGTAAATGCGCAAGGCGGAGCATTTTGCTGTATGTCGCACATCTCTGGTTGGCAGCGGGCAGCGGGCAGGAGGCAGGGACTGCACAGGGCCAGCGTTTATACTGGGTCGTCTAACAAGGGGCTAGGCATCCACAGAAGTCAACCTTATTTCAGTTTATTTTTAGGCGCGTACCCAAAATTCCGAAAAGTGACTATTACCTTTGTCATATCCGTCTGTCCGTCCGCATGGGACAATTCAACTCCCACTGGACAGATTTCTGTGACATTAATGCTTGAGTGTTTTTTTTTTTCGAAAATCTGTCCCAGAAAATTCAAGTTTCATTAAAATCTGACAAGAATAACGGGTACTTTACACGAAGACCTGTGTACATTTATGATAATATCTCGCTGAATTCTTCTTAGAATGTGAAATATTTCAGACAAAAGTTGTAGAGAAAATCAAAACACGCATTTTATGTTCAATAACTTTTTTGCGACAATCGTGCCGTTTATGAGATAATGGGGAAAAATAAAATGCAGCCGGACAGGCCACAGATGGCAATATAATCCGGCGCATGCGCTTTGCGTGCCGGATAACTAAGGCTACAGACGCACACTCAGGTATGTAATACTTACTGCTTTTCCACGGCAACAGTGGTTACGCGAACGCGCCTCAGTGTTACGTTTATACGTACATGCATGTTTTGTTCGAATTTTCTTTCCTTTTTTCTTTTACTCTTCCTTTTCTTCTTCCTCCTTCCTTCCTTCCTTCCTTCCTTCCTTCCTTCCTTCATTTTTTTGGTCTTCATTTCTTATTGGTACAGTTACTGTATTGACCTTCAATTCTCTTTTTGTTATCTCCTTCATCTTCCTCCAACTTTTCCTCCCGTAGGTTTAGCTGTAATTTCTTACCATCTTCGCCGCCTGTCATCACCCCTTATGTCCTTTCCACATAGATCTACACAATATGACACAGGAAATGCTTTACAATTTTTCAGTATGGGTCTAATTCAGTTTTGCATATCAATATACTCCTACACTGTTTCCATTCTCATGAATCTTACGCGGTGGCGCAGTTGGTTGAGGCTCTAGGCTACAAACCGGAAGGTTGCGGGTTCGATTCCCGATGGTGTCATTGGAATTTTTCATTGACATAATCCTTCTGGCCGCACTATGGCCCTGGGGTCGACTCAGCCTCTAACAGAAATGGGTACCAGGAATATTTACTGGGGGGTTAAGGCGGCCGGTGCGTAGGGCTGACAACCTTACCTTCTTTATGTGCCGGTTGTCAAGAAATCTGGGAGCCTCAACCTCTTGGAACCCTAAGGGCCTGTCCAGGAATTTTTTGCTTTATGTAGATCGTTGATTTCTTTGATGGTTAAGCAATTAGCGTCCTGTGTCAGTTATTTAGTTAATTCATTGCTTGTTAGTTAATTTACTGCTGTCGCTCTGGGCTTCATTCTGATCGTATGTAGGTACACTGCATAATGTGATGGGCCAAGACAGCACAGTGTAACTGGACAGCCAAGAACTCGCGGCTCGAATCTCAGCGGGTGTATAGAATTTTTCTCTTCTCAGAAGCATACTGACCATTTCCGGAACCTTAGCGTTTTAGTCACTCGACATCATTGGCTGCTACCCGGGGTTTAAAGTATCAGATGCGTGAGGCTGACAACTGTTCTCCATCTGGTTCAAAGATTAAGAATGTTTGTAGCCACACTTTCTCTCCCCCCATGCGCCTTCAAAACGTGTATAGGGACACTTCACCTTTACTGTGTAATGGAATTGTCTCCTGACTCGGTTGATAGACTTATGCCACTCTTGCGGTGACTCTGCACCCGGTTGTGCAGGTCCCAATTAAGGGCATGAGAACTGTCTGTACGGTCCCTGCAGCGTCTGGGACTCTTGTCCGTTAATTTACTCTAACAACTAACTAACTAACTAACTAACTAACTAACTTCATGGAGCAGAGGCGTTCTTGAGAAGCTAAGAGATTTTCAGCTAGTCAAGAATTTCCCAGAATTTTATGGAACCCGGAGGTTCATTACCGCATTCACAACAGCCCGCCACCTGTCCCTATCCTGAGCCAGTTCAATTCAGTCCACGCCTCATCCCACTTCTTGAAGATCCATTTTAATATTATCCTCCCATCTACGTCTGGGTCTCCAAAGTGATCGTCTTCCCTCAGGTCTACCCACAAAAATCCTGTTCGCACCTCTCTTTTCCCCCCACACCTGCTACATGCCCCGCCCATCTCATTCTTCTTGATTTGATCACCCGAATAATGTTTGTTGATTCTAACAGCCGTCATTATAACATTTCGTATGCGTAAACATGGCACAGAAATTTGGGATTCTAAGTTGAATTATAGTATTTTATCTTTATTTCGTCTTGAATGTAATGTTCAATTGTGCCTGTCGTTTTCAAATGGCGTGTAATTTCGTAACATAAGTGAAATGCTTTCTTTGTCAGAATTTCCGTCCTTAAATTATATCGCGTAATTTCAGTTGCTGCGTGACATTAACTTGTGTATGTGTTCAAGACGTAAGGTTCATCTTGAAGAAACCAAACCACTAATTAACCCTTTAAAGACGAAGCGTGTCTGTTTTATATAAGGACTCAGTGCGTACCGCGCTGTAAACACTCTCCACTTCGGTTATAAAAAACCAATCTCTTAATGTTTTATAAGGCAAAAGTTGCTGTTTGTTCTGAGATCCGTACAAAACACATAAACGCAATGTGGGCACCACGTAGAATTTTTTAATGTTAAACCTGGTCGTATGTAAAGTTACCGCTAGGCTTTAACCCTTAAAAGACGAAGCCTATCTGTTTTATATAAGGACTCAGTGCGTACCGCGCTGTAAACACTCTCCACTTCGGTTATAAAAACCAATCTCTTTCTATTTTATAAGGCAACAGTTGCTGTTTGTTCTGAGATCCGTACAAAACACATAAACACAATGTGGGCACCACGTAGAATTTTTTAATGTTAAACCTGGCGGTACGTAAAGTTACCGCTAGGCTTTAAAAGGTTAAACTGTCTGTGCAGTTTGTGTCATGAGATACGAACACTGTTTCACTTTGAACAGTGATATTTATGGCAGCTGCGCATAGGTATAATTAGGGCTAAGGGACAGTGACAGAGAACTGGAAACACTATGTAACTGGAACGAGCACACTGGCGCAGCGGGTGGCGAGTGGCTTGTGCCTGTAGCTGTTAGCAAACTGTCACATTACGCTCCGAAATCACATGACTGCTGCGCACGCGATTGTGTGCGTGCCTTTCTGAAAAAAAAAATGACGTAACAGCTCCTGGAACACTTAAAGACTAAGATTAATCTGAATTAATCAGTTTTTCCAGTCAAACACAACTTTTCTTTTTAATATTATTATTAATATGTGGCTACTACATGTTTCGGCCCACTAATGGTCATCACCAGGTGCACAGTCCAAAAACGTGCCTCCCTTTTACACCTTCTTTTAGTTTTTGTACTGTGCACCTGATGATGGCCAATAGTGGGCCGAAACATGTAGTAGCCATATATTAATAATGATATTAAAAAGAAAAGTTGTGTTTGACTGGAAAAATTGATCAATATTGTGCAACACGAGGGGATGGGGCATTTGAAAATTAATTTGAATTATGTTACAGGTTCAACTCGTACCGCGCAGGAAACACTTTTTTCAGGCATAAAAATCAGTTAATGCTATGTACGGAAATACAGTGTAACTCGGTTATAACGTCATGAAAGGGACTGAATATTTTTGTCGTTATAAACGAGTGACGTTATAAATGAGGAATATAATGTTATGGTTAACAGTGAGGAACTGAATGGTACCACAGAATATCTGACGTTATAGACGAGGTGTCGCTTAAACCGATATCGTTATAACCGGGTTCGACTGTAATTGTGGTGTGTTCTGACAACCATAGAAGGCACAGAAATACTACATTTCGGAAGAACGGAGATTTTAAATACAAACCTGGTAGTATGTAAAGTAGCAGCCGGGGTGGCACAATTGTCCCTGTGCACGCTGTGCAGGCGTAGGGGGGTGTAGGTCTCACTCCATTCATTCTTAGCCTCTGTATTGTACGGCGTTCACTCTTCAACCGCATGCGCCGGCGTCTTTACCGCCGGACATAGCACCTTCACTACCATTAACCCTATAAAGACGAAGCATATCTGTTTTATATAAGGACTCAGTGCGTACCGCGCTATAAACACTCTCCGTTTCGGTTATAAAAACCAGTCTCTTAATGTTTTATAAGGCAAAAGTTGCTGTTTG
>BLKM01012010.1:352721-365810 GCA_013340265.1 Coptotermes formosanus
AGAGTGTTTACAGCGCGGTACGCACTGAGTCCTTATATGAAACAGATACGCTTCGTCTTTAAAGGGCTAAAATTTATTACAACATGTTTCGGCCGGAATTGGTTATCACCAGGTAATACAAAATACGAAAGTACTTAGAAGGAAAATTGAAACAGTAGGTTCTAGAAATAAGACTGAGCTTTGATTCTCGCAGTGAAGGTGGGATTTCATTAACCTTTTAAAGACGAAGCGTATCTGTTTTATGTAAGGACTCAGTGCGTACCGCGCTGTAAACACTCTCCACTTCGGTTATAAAAACCAATCTCTTAATGTTTTATAAGGCAAAAGTTGCTGTTTGTTCTGAGATCCGTACAAAACACATAAACGCAATGTGGGCACCACGTAGAATTTTTTTATGTTAAACCTGGTCGTATGTAAAGTTACCGCTAGGCTTTAAAAGGTTAAGGTTTGTATTTTGATATTCACATATATATGTAACGGCCGTGACTTATATTTAAGATAATTTTACAGAATTTTCCTATATGTCCTGAGGATAACAAGAAAAGTCTTTGTCAAGTTGCCATCCTTCAGTGAAAGTGTAAATAGCAAGCAACAAAGGACACAGAATACAGAAGTAAGAATACAGACACATGCTTCTGTTGCAACACTACATATCCGGTTAACACGTCAACGAATTTTTCGTACGGAGTGCCTCTATCATGTGTACTGTAAGTGGTAGGTAGTTGGGCTTTGAACTGAGCGAGCTATTCTTCAAAAAGCTAGCCAACTTTGGTTTAAATGCTTCTATTCTTGTACAGAATATAACATAACCTAAAACTGTACAATAACAAGAGAAACAATATATGTATAAACGTTATATTGAGACGCGTTCGCGTAACCATTGTTCCCGTGGAAAAGCAATAAGTATTACCTATTATGAGTGTGTATCTGTAGCCTTAGTTACCCAGCATGCAAAGTGCCTGCGCCGTGTTATATTTCTAACTGTGGCCTGTCTGGCTGTACCATATTTTTCAACATTATCTCATAAACGGCAAGACTTCCAGGAAAAAGTTATTCAGCATAAAATGTGTGTTTCGATTTTCTCTACAAATTTGTATGAAACATTTCTCATTCTAAGAAGAATTCAGCGAGATATTATCATAGATGTACACTGGTCTTCATGTAAAGTACCAGATATTAGCACAAAAATTAGAGCAGTACGTGTACAAACACAATTGGATTCTGTTTATTACATAGAACTACATGTTTCGACCTACCTCAGGTCATCCTCAGGTTCACAGGTGGTTATTAAAACACACTAATCCTTTAAAGACGAAGCGTATCTGTTTCATATAAGGACTCAGTGCGTACCGCGCTGTAAACACTCTCCACTTCGGTTATAAAAACCAGTCTCTTAATGTTTTATAAGGCAAAAGTTGCTGTTTGTTCTGAGATCCGTACAAAACACATAAACGCAATGTGGGCACCACGTAGAATTTTTTAATGTTAAACCTGGTGNAACACATCAACGCAATGTGGGCACCACGTAGAATTTTTTAATGTTAAACCTGGTGGTATGTAAAGTTACCGCTAGGCTTTAAAAGGTTAAAGACGAAGCGTATCTGTTTTATATAAGGACTCAGTGCGTACCGCGCTGTAAACACTCTCCACTTCGGTTATAAAAACCAGTCTCTTAATGTTTTATAAGGCAAAAGTTGCTGTTTGTTCTGAGATCCGTACAAAACACATAAACGCAATGTGGGCACCACGTAGAATTTTTTAATCTTAAACCTGGTCGTATGTAAAGTTACCGCTAGACTTTAAAAGGTTAATAAATATACTTTTACAAGACTATATAGAGAGTATCTGTAAGTACTGTCGTACAGTGTGAATCATGTTTGTATTAGGCAAAGCGATAATCTGCCCTCCAATAATGACTTCAGTTCTTCTGACGTGGAGACACCCGGTATAAGCTACATGCTGTTGCCGTGGGCTGTGTCAGTTTTGTACTCCGCATAAGATATTATTTACCGTGTGCAGTCCCAACCACGCCCCCCCGCGCTTACCGCGCTTCCGGCCGGCATACAGCGATGTGTTGCAGTCCAAAGAGCAGCGATGATGGCAGAAGATGACAGGGATAGCGAAGGAACAGCGTGGAATTTCAAAAAGGCTGCTTCCTTTAAATGTTCCCGTGTGTGTAAAGAGAGCAATGCAAATTACATTGTATTGAAATAATAGACCATTGGATATTTTTCAGCGTTTCACAAATGGTGTAGGTGAATGGCGTTCTGTTTGTTTTTGCTAATTATTGTTGGTAGCTACAACAAGGCGGACCCGGGGTGGCGCAGTTGGTTGAGGCACTGCGCTACAAACCGGCAGGTCGCGGGTTCGATTCCCGATGAGGTCAGTGGATTTTTTTTATTCGTAAAATCCTGTCGGTCGCACTATGGCCCTGGGGTCGACTCAGCATCTAACAGAAATGAGTACCAGGAATATATCCTGGGGGATAAAGGCGGCCGGTGTGTAGGGCTGACAACCTTACCACCTTCATGTGCCAATTGTCTAGAAATCTGGGAGCCTCAACCTCCTGGAACCCTAAGGGCCTGTTCAGGCCTGTAATGAGACTGCTTTACCTTTACCTTTACCTTTTTAGTTACAACAAGGTAGGCAATGTACGTATAACTAAGAGTGAGACGCGTTCGCATAACGATTGTTGCCGTGGGTAAGCAATAAGAATTAAATATTCTGATTGTGTGTCTGTAGTCTTAGTTACACAGCATGCAAAGCGCATGCGCCGTATTATATTGCCATCTGTAACCTGTCTGGCTTTACCGTATCTTTCCACATTATCTCATAAACAGCACTACTTTAGGAAAAAATTAATAAACAAAAAAAATGTGTTTTTATTTTATCTACAATTTTTTTTCAGAAATATTTTTTATCCTAAGAAGAATTCAGCGAGATATTATCGTACATGTACATAGGTCTTCATGTAAAGTACCCGTTATTCTTGTCAGATTTTAATGAAACATGAATTTTCTGGATTCTTGAAAAATTTTCAAAAATCAAATTTCATGAAAATCCGTCCAGTGGTAGCCGAGTTGAATAATGCGGACAGACAGATGGATGGACAGACGAAGGGCTAGATATAACAGATCTGTTTTTCACTTTACACAATTTTGTGAACGCGCCTAACAAAGCAGTTGATTGTCGTTACGCTGTATGAAGACAACATTAAAGAAGCTGTTTTATATAAGGACTCAGTGCCTACCGCGCTGTAAACACTCTCCACTTCGGTTATAAAAACCAGTCTCTTAATGTTTTATAAGGCAAAAGTTGCTGTTTGTTCTGAGATCCGTACAAAGCACATAAACGCAATGTGGGCACCACGTAGAATTTTTTAATGTTAAACCTGGTGATACGTAAAGTTCCCGCTAGGCTTTAAAAGGTTAATGTGTTGCTGATCGCAGTTTCATATATATATAATAATGTTATTTTGGAAAAGTTGTTTGCTTCATCTGATATTAGTTTGTGTAGTAAATGTTGGACAGTATTTGGACTGTGTCTTGCCGCCGTCTTCCTAAATCCTTAAACAAATATTTGTTTAGAGACAGGTCTTGTAACAAATTCCTATCTCGGGGCAGCCGTAGGTTTTGTGGCCAATATACTGACACTGGGAAAATTATTTCTGCGATTAGTTCAGTTTTCTTTGCAATTTTTCTTTCCACCCGTATCCTGTAGTCGTCCATCGCCGTCGACATTTTAAAGCCTAGCGGTAAATTTACATACCATCAGGTTTAACATTAAAAAATTCTACGTGGTGCCCACATTGCGTTTATGTGTTTTGTACGGATCTGAGAACAAACAGCAACTTTTGCCTTATAAAACATTAAGAGACTGGTTTTTATAACCGAATTGGAGAGTGTTTACAGCGCGGTACGCACTGAGTCCGTATATAAAACAGATACACTTCGTCTTTAAAGGGTTAAAAACAAGATACTCAAGGTGAATTCTGCTATAATTCGGTTTACTGAAAAAATAATTATCAGAGTTTAATGTAAAATATTTTCTGCTGAGCTGCCATCAGCAACTAGACTCATTAATAACCAATCAACAGTATACGCATGCAGTATCAAGGCTTCTACACTTGTTTGCTGTAACTGACCAGTGATACCGGATGTACTGCGTGTTCCCCAGTACGTTCTGAGCCTGCAGGCGGCTGGACTCGTGACTGAAGTTGATGTCCGGTTACTTCAGATATAAATGCACTGACAGAAAGCTAAAGACACTGCACAGAATGACTTGTCGTTTTTCCTCATATTTCATTAAAACTTCATAATATCGAGAGATATTTCAAATTGTAATTTAATCTAAACAATATTTATGCTTCATGTCACGTGTTATATATATTTTTTGGCTGGTTGAGGATTTTTTTAAATCTGTTATTTTCAATTTGGGCTTCTTAAAACGTGGGGCTTATCTTTTACCGTTATGCTTGAAATTTATTTGTTTAAGAATTTTCGATTTATATGTGAGTAAGGAACATGTAAATAAATTTAACAACTGGATATTTCGTAATTGCGATTAAAAACGTGATAAAAATAAATTAATTATGCAACATAACATTCAAGGAGCAAAATATTAGGAGCAAATCTTAGAACTAATTATTCTTAGTGAGAGTTTTACTATTTATATATAATTTTCCTTTTATTGGGTGACATAAAAACCTGCATATTCTGATAGTGGAGACTTTTTATGTTCGTGGTTGATCTTGCTTTGTTAGATGCTGTAATGATGGAACATCTTCGTAAGATGCATAAATGTGAAGCATTTCATCGCCAGCTAATGCAATAGAACATTTAGTATTATTTTTATATTCATCTCCATGCTTTTATATTAATTTTTATAATTAATACCAAATAAAAGCACAATTGTTACATAAAATATTTTATTTTATCTCTACGACATGTTTCTGATAACTACCATCTTCAGGGAAGTTTAAATCAATTAATTAAATAAAACCTTCAACCATTTGACAATTAATATGTGGTTTAGCACTAACACCACATTTTAATTGTCAAATTGTTTTAAGGTTTTTATATAATGAATTGGTGTAAAGCTTCCTGAAGATGGTAGTTAAACAGAAACATTTCGTAGGAATAAAATAAAATGTACTAATATTTTATGTAACAATTGTGTTTTAGTTGGTTTTAATTAAAAAATGTAGTAGAAAATACCGACAGGTGATTCGGCTTCCAAGTATTATTCAGTAATGTTATACTGTAGGCGTGCAGGAAGCCATGTTGAAGAAATGACCATGATACTTCGATTTGTAGACACACTTTCAGACACTGACAGTTGTGAACCAGAACTTGACACAAAAGAAAATTTGTGGGATTTATGCCAATTAAGGACACAACAGATGCTGTCATGATGGACTTAATTCTTCATCGGCTACAGGAGATGCCATTACTGGCTTAGAACATTCGTGGTCCAGGCTGTGATAACGGAAGCAATATGAAAAGAAAGGTAAACGACGTACAAAGGAGAATACTTGATATTACTGCACGGACACTTCAAGTCCCCTGCAGTGCACATTCTTTAAATTTGATTGTTGATGATGCAGCCAAAAGCTGCCTGCAGGCAAGAGCATTCTTTGACCTGGAGGAACACGCTGATGGTTACTTTTCAGCTTCGACACGCCGACGGGGGTTTATAAAACGTCACGTACAAAAGCGTTAAATGACACAAGATGGGAAAGCTGTATTAATACATTAAAATATCTTTTGATACCAGCTATACAATATACGTGATGCCTTAATTGAAATATGTGATGATGTCTCCCTTACGGCATCATCTGGCTATTCTTTGCTTCTTGAGGTATGCAGACTTTCAAACAACATTGCCAACTGTAATTTTACAATTTTCCCTGTTTGTCTGGTGTGATATTCTGTTTTTAGATAAATATAGCTGGTACAAAAATTTAAAAAGAGGGGTTTTAGATACGCATGCTGAAGTCTAACTGTTGAGTAAAACAAAAGTGTTCAAACAGAATGTCAAACAAATTGCACTAAATTTTTCCCAGATATTTTATATTTGACTATCACTTTTGAACACTTCCACATGTTTCGATCCCCAAGCAATCATCTTCTGTGCGTACTGCCATTCAACGATCTAAATCTTTAAGTATATTTTGTACATTTATGTATTTTAAATGTTTGTTTATGTTTATATTTTAATTAATTTAATGTTCTTTAACATTAATTTCAAGCATACCAGGATCCATTATATAACAAAGGCCTACATTTTAGCTAGTAGAATTTTTTACGTCCTTTTCTTGTCTACATGGAATGCTAGTTCGGTCTTGTGCAGTATTACTTTAATGTGAATCCCTGGTGATGATCCCACAAGGGGTCGAAACATGTAGGAGTTTTTTTATAGATTTCCCATCCCGTTGTGTTTGTATAATACTATTCCAATTTTTTTCAGTCGGTCACAACTTCTTCCTTTTAATATTATTAAATAGCTACATGTTTCGGCCTTTAAGTGGCCATCATCAGACACACAATTTTTTTATATTTTGTATTTGTATTCCTGATGATGGCCACTCAAAGGCCGAAATATGTAGCTATATAATAATATTAAAAGAGGATGTTGTGATCGACTGAAAAATTGGAAGAACATGTAGGAGTGTTGAATGTGACGTACTGTAAAATATCTGGAAGCAATACAGTGAATTTTGTTGGGCTGGGTGGTGTGAGTTGATTATCGACAAAACACGTAATGGATAATATAAAATTGAGCAAGAATATATCTCGTAATTTGAAAAAAATGAAAAGAAATGCTAAAACATTCATAAATACACATAGACTTGCTGAGGAGTCGTTTGTGTCTACAGTAAAAGATACAGAGCCGTTCCAAATTAGGAGAAAGCGGTTTACATATGATGTAGATGACGAATCAATTCAAAATCTGAAACAAACTTCGAAGTGAAATTTCATCTTCCAATCTGTCATATAGCAAGACAATCGTTTGAACATAGATCCACACACGTACTCGTCAAGCAATATCTGTGTTTGTTTCCTTTACGTCGTACGTATCATACAGGCAGCAGCATCGAAGGTAATAATGGAACATAACTCTAAACTAGAAAAGACTTTACAACGTGGCTGTAATAAGGATATTTTGTAGTGAGTTGATATAGTGACTTACAGTTCATTTCTACGGGTAGAGAGGCCTGAACCACCAGAAAAAAACTTGAAATTTGGTTATTAAAAATGGAAGCTAGTTTTCCAAATGTATGGTTGCTTTACGTAGTCCTCTGTGTCTGTGGTCACCGATTAGCAAAATTTTCGAAGCTAAAGTGATAAAAACATACTGAAGCCCAGCCATAACAGCACACACTTTTTGGGGATCTACGGTCTGTCGATATAACATGCAATTGCTGAGAAACTTGATTTCAAACAAATTTTTCACACATTTTTCAGATCAAAAAGCACGTAAAATGTTCCAATAAAACTTCAAGTGTTTATATATAATATTAATTATATATACAATAATTCTAATAAAATATAATAATAATAATAATAATAATAATTTAGGTCCCTACCAATTACCTTATTAGATAGTTTTGAAAATACAAAAAGAAAATACAGTCTTAGTGCTATGGAAATCTTTACTACGTTAGCTTATCAAAACTTGGAGTTTTCACTTTCTTGTTGTGGTATTCCTGAAAGTCTAATTGGTTATGACGGCCAGTCGATTGGTGAAGGGTCACCGTTTCGGAGGAAATTGCTACCTCCATCTGCAGGACCCAAGTAATCGTTCAAACTACTTGCTCTGAAGATGAAAGTAGCAAGTTCCTCCGAAACGTCGCTAGCTGTTACCTATAGCTGTCACAAACCTTACGGCCCTCCTACCTCAGTCACGTGATTGCAGCTGCTATGTAAGCGGACGGAAGAGTGGCACCCCCACAGCTCTGATTGTAGCAAACACACTGATCTACGCGCACGCGACTTCGCCCATTCTCCCAACTTGTGATATCAACCTAGGCTCGCTAACATTACCTACGCCTGAAGCTAGAGACTTTGTGGAATTACTCCTCCTATACTGCATTTCGCATTATGTAGATGCGTAATTCAATCAATACATCACCAGTTACAGTCATTATATGACGGGTCATCGCTAAGACGAAAATGTTAACATTACTAAGCTTGTTTTTGTAGCATTTCGAACGGATGTTTTGCACCGCTGCAGGCGGATTCTCATGCTATTAATGGTAATTAACACTACCCTTCCCACCACCCTGACATTCATCACAATCTTTTCGTCTTTGCTAAACCTTCCAGCATTAAAGAAGACTAACTGTAAATGATACCTCAAATATATTCTGTGGGGCACAAAAGAAGGAACTCAATGAAGGTGCCGACTCCGTCCCCTGCCATGTCTGTTGCTGATACAATACGGCTTAATATCGTCCCGTGAAATCCAGCGTGCAAATCAGACGCTTTACCGCTAAGGTAGTCTGTAGGTGAAGAGCCAAAAATAAAGGCTTCCTATCATCAAAGCACCGCAATGTGGAGAGAAATAAACAGCATTAACCTTTTAAAGCCTAGCGGTAACTTTACGTATGACCAGGTTTAACATTAAAAAATTCTACGTGGTGCCCACATTGCGTTTATGTGTTTTGTACGGATCTCAGAACAAACAGCAACTGTTGCCTTATAAAACATTAAGAGACTGGTTTTTATAATCGAAGTGGAGAGTGTTTACAGCGCGGTACGCACTGAGTCCTTATATAAAACAGATACGCTTCGTCTTTAACCTTTTAAAGCCTAGCGGTAACTTTACGTACCACCAGGTTTAACATTAAAAAATTCTACGTGGTGCCCACATTGCGTTTATGTGTTTTGTACGGATCTCAGAACAAACAGCAACTTTTGCCTTATAAAACTTTAAGAGACTGGTTTTTATGACCGAAGTGGAGAGTGTTTACAGCGCAGTACGCACTGAGTCCTTATATAAAACAGATACGCTTCGTCTTTAACCTTTTAAAGCCTAGCGGTAACTTTACATACCATCAGGTTTAACATTAAAAAATTCTACGTGGTGCCCACA
Organism: Coptotermes formosanus; assembly: GCA_013340265.1. NCBI lineage: Eukaryota > Metazoa > Arthropoda > Insecta > Blattodea > Rhinotermitidae > Coptotermes > Coptotermes formosanus. Next base: position 361,818 of record BLKM01012010.1, read on the forward strand.
TTGCTTTTATGTGTTCTGTAAGGATCTCAGAACAAACAGCAACTTTTGCCTTATAAAACATTAAGAGACTGGTTTTTATAACCGAAGTGGAGAGTGTTTACAGCGCGGTACGCACTGAGTCCTTATATAAAACAGATACACTTCATCTTTAAAGGGTTAAACTGCTTGAATCTGATTTCTTCATTTTTAATCATGTTTTTAAATTTGGACGATGAATAACAAGAAATATCCCATTTATCGCAGTTTTACGCAGATAGTTTTTACTGAAGATTCAAATATTCTGGGGTATGACGCACTGTCATTGACGTTTGGAAAGGGTCTGCAGCCGCCATTTTTAATTACCGAATCCTAAGTCTTCTTGGATTTGGAATCTGTCAAAACCTGGGTCATAACGCGTAACTACTTAACAATCAACACGGCGTCATGTCCCGAAACACATGACTCTTTATTGACACTTCTGTTAGAACCTCAAATCTTGAACGTGCTCTCTTTGCACATAGTCACACCGGCCTGCACTTTAAAACTATAAAAATGTGTTTCGGCTAACAAATTCAGTTGTGAGCGGCACATTTTTTCATATAGGTCCCATTACAGGCCTGGACAGGCCCTTAGTGTTCCAGGAGGTTGAGGCTCCCAGATTTCTAGACAGTCGGCACATGAAGGTGGTAAGGGCCGCCCTTACACCTCAGGAAATATTCCTGGTACTCATTTCTGTTAGAGGCTGTGTCGACCCCAGGGCCATAGTGCGACCGACAGGATTATGCCAATGAAAAATTCCAGTGACACCATCGGGAATCGAACCCGCGACCTTCTGGCTTGTAGCGCAGTGCCTCAAGCAACTGCGCCACCGTTTTATTTCGTGTAGAGCCTGTTAACTTCTGGTATGACTAGCGGTTAATAGGAACACAAATTATTTCTTTGTGGATGTCGTGTGATGTAAGGTTTGTGCTCGTCTAACGCGGACGAAAATTAAATTTATCAGACGAAACTTACAGCGACACTCCTATTCGGCAGTTTGAAGCATGGAAGGTGCAGAAAGACACTACGCGTTCGTTTCGTGCAACTTCTGCACAGAAGGCATAGAAGATAAGAACAGCCAGCCTGTGAACAAAATGGCTGGGCAAGGTTAAAATCCTACCGCAAGATGGCGTGGCTTCACCGAAAATTAGAGGGTTTTATGTCATTTAGTAATTGAAATGGCCAAAGGCTCTCATTTAAACGGTGCCGGTCCCAAAGAACGACTCTTCTGCATTTGTTGCGTTATTTATGAGCTTATCCTTTTTTGTTTTGTTTTTGTCTTTGTTTTCGTTGAAAGGCCATGACGAAAATTTACCACAAAAGAGTGAGTGCCAGTTTCAATTGTGTTATTTGTATTTGGGGAAGGAATACCATTCAATTTATAAGCATGCAAACACATTGTTGGTACGATTTTAATGCAGCTATAATTCAGTATTGAAAAGAAGCAGTTTCTTTTATTTTATAAAGGATAGAGCAAAGGAACCGGCTTAACAAAAAGAAGTTTCTCTGCCACCTGGTAAATTTTGTTAGAATTGTAAAATTGAGGACAAAGGCATCCGGCGGGGTCACACGCAATGGCTGTACAGTCAGTGCTGTGTGTTCAGACGGATGATTGTTACGCTCCCGTTGTGATAAATACGGGAACTGAGTGTAATGTGATAAATAAGAGATAATTAGAATATGAAATTAATTTTCTATGAAATTAAAAAGAAGGATATAAAAGGTGGAAGCATTTTCAGTCATATTTCACAGAATGACTATGAAATTGCTAATCCTGTCCTGAAGCAATATTGTTTGTGATGCGGCGTGTTTAGTTGTGTCTGTCTGTCGCAGTACGTAGTGGGCCTGTGTGCAGCTACAGCAAGTATGTGTCGCATTACCTAGCAGGCCTGTGTGCAGCTACAGCAAGTGTCTGTCGCATTACCTAGCAGGCCTGTGTGCAGCTACAGAGCACTGTGCAATCGACATAGTGTCTCTCGGTTCTACATATTCTCTGATGTTGACCCTTACAGACAAGCCCGTAGTTTTTAGGGCTTATTTTTCTGCGTAATGCATGTTGTAGGCACGTCTTAAGACGAAATATTGTTGTCTGTTCGTCATGTTAAGGACGCTTCTTCCCTGTTCTGTTACAAATACATCTTAGCCTCTCTGTTCTGATTCTGACGTACTTTATCTGTCCGTCCTCTAACACATATATGTTTTCGCCTCTCATGTCACTTACACATGTTCTCCGGTCTGCCTTGGCCAAGACAGTCACTCTATATGTCCTGTTTACAGATATATTATTTTGCTCCTACGAGCAAATGCCGCCCAGTGATAGTGCCTTTTCTTCATCATGGTTTTTAGCTGAAGTAACGAAATTGTTTATCACACGTTGGTCAAACCATTATCATGTCAGCTACTTTTTAGCCAAAAATATGGCAACGCAGGAAATGGCTTGTATACATTTTTAAGATCATCCAAGTTCCTTGCAGTAAGACAAGTCACCATATATATAATATATGGTATATATTATATATAAATATAATATATATTATACAATATATATAATATATATATACCAACAACTGCACCATAGTTAGATACAATGATACGCAAATATGTGGTAAACCTACACATTTCGGCCTTTTTCGGCCATCTTCAGGGAATAATTCAACAAGGAAAAATACAGTAATGGTTAATTATGTCATAGATGTGCAATGGTAAAGTTAAAATACAATATTAAAATGGTTATGATGTTAACAAAATTAAAATGCACGATACACAATTTATATCACAGTAGCTACTATTTGATTTCAAACAAACGTCTATTGCAGAAAATCGTCTTCTTTTCCACTGATACGTCGCTGTGCCTCCTGTGGTTGTTTATATCACCACAGATGGAAGCACAAGCATTTCACATGCCAATGTCATTACGTAACAATCTAACAAATTTACATTCCCTATGACAAATATATGGCTTATTTATTATTGCTTGCCCAGTATTATGTGGGTAATTACGTGACACTCACAGCAATTCAGTGCTTCAGTCTAACTTCTGTGATCCTCTGAACACTGTAAGTAAAGATATTACAGTGGTGCTTCACGTCATATTCATGTCCCTTGAACAAATCTGGGAGTAGAACGAGATTTTTATATATTTAGATGCACATTTTACAAGCCGGAAGGTCGCGGGTTCGATTCCCAATTGTGTTATTGGAATTTTTCATTGACATAATCCTTCCGGTCGCACTGTGGCCCTGGGGTCGACTCAGCCTCTAACAGAAATGATTACCAGGAATATTTCCTGGGGGGTAAAGGCGGCCGGTGCGCAGGGCTGACAACCTTACCACCATCATGTGTCGATTTTCTTGCAATCTGGGAGCCTCAACCTCCTGGAACCCTCTGGGCCTGCTCAGGCCTGTAATGGGACTCTTTACCTGTTTTTAAATGCACATTTGGTGCTGTATTTGAATAGCTACTTAAACCTTTCACGAAAAATTCGTTATTATTTCTGTGATGAAGTGTGATACCTAAGTGTATTAGGACATATTATTACATTTCGTTTCGTAAAGTTCGATTTACTTTCATGGTAAGAAAACTCGTATCATTTTAGTAATGACATTACGTCTTAAATAAGTTAATGTTACATTTTCTGCAAGCATCTAGATTGGGAGACATCTCATAAAATCTGCATTATCTGCGAATATTAAAAATGTAGTGCTACATAAATCGTTTTTCTAAGACAGTTAACCCTTTAAAGACGAAGCGTATCTGTTTTGTATAAGGACTCAGTGCGTACCGCGCTGTAAACACTCTCCACTTCGGTTATAAAAACCAATCTGTTAATGTTTTATAAGGCAAAAGTTTCTGTTTGTTCTGAGATCCGTACAAAACACATAAACGCAATGTGGGCACCACGTAGAATTTTTTAATGTTAAACCTGGTGGTACGTAAAGTTACCGCTAGGCTTTAAAAGGTTAAAGACGAAGCGTA
>BLKM01012010.1:366122-495563 GCA_013340265.1 Coptotermes formosanus
TACAAAACACATAAACGCAATGTGGGCACCACGTAGAATTTTTTAATGTTAAACCTGGTGGTACGTAAAGTTACCGCTAGGCTTTAAAAGGTTAATTAAAAAAAATAAGACCTGAAACCACAGTGGACGTATGCCTACCAATAAAAAGATAACATAAACCGAGACACAAATGGAACTTACTAAGCGAATTACTCTATTTAGTAATTGACAAAAATAAGTAATATAATACAAAACATAAAATTTCGTATTTTTTAGAAGTAGCGGTATCGAAGTGTGGCCTCGATTAGGCAGGTTACCTCAATCTTCCTTCACACAAACGAGCAAGCTGTTTTGTTTGGGTATCTAAAAGCATGGTGTCTACATTAACCTTTTAAAGCCTAGCGGTAACTTTACGTACCGCCAGGTTTAACATTAAAAAATTCTACGTGGTGCCCACATTGCGTTTATGTGTTTTGTACGGATCTCAGAACAAACAGAAACTTTTGCCTTATAAAACATTAAGAGACTGGTTTTTATAACCGAAGTGGAGAGTGTTTACAGCGCGGTACGCACTGAGTCCTTATATAAAACAGATACGTACCGTCTTTAAAAGTTAAGGGCTCACAATAAAGATGCACATTTCGAGGTTTAAAGAAACGTGCTACGCCTTTCTTGATTCTTTTCACCAAAACTGTCTAGCCAAGGTCACCTGTGATCTGGCCAGTCGCGGCAAACTGCGCATGCGCGCCAGCGAATTGGTGCTGCGTTACTAAATCATATATCGACTTGAAACATCGCCAGTAGTCGACCAACGTATCGAATTCTAGAAGATAGACCTGAGGTTAAATTAAACTGTTTTTAATTTTAATTAACTGCCACCGCTAGATGTCGTATCACACAATGGGTCTGTAATGAGCCGCGTTGCCTACTGGGATAATTTCTTCCAGTTTATTTTGCTGCCATGCAATAACGACCTAAGTGGTTCTTAAGTTACATACGTGTCGTTTCCCAATTGAGGGGCAAACTAGCTAATTATCTAGCGTGCAATTTAACTATCTGATGAAATACGTAATTAAACAACTGACGAAATGTCTTGATAAAGGTGTGACTAGGTTTCCATTTGACTAGTTCCACGAAACAGGATCATTTTGAGAGCCTAACAGTTTCTCTGCTAGTCAAGAAATTTCTCCAGGTTTATGGAACCTGAAGGATAATTACCGCCCTTACAAGAACCAGCCATGTGTGCGTGTTCTTATCCAGATTATTCCAGACCACACAACTTCACCCTATTTTTGTAGGATTCATTTTAATTTTCCCATTCCTTCTGTTCCTAGGTCTTCCAATGATCTTTTGTCCTTTTCCAACATGCACATCTTTTTTCTTCCATGTGTGTTACATGCCCTAAACTTCTCATCCGACAATGGGCGAAGCGCCCAAATAATGAAGCCCCTCATTTTGTAACTTTATACAGTCTCCTTTTACATCCTCCCTCTTAGGCCTAAATTTCTTCCTTAACACCCTATTATTGAACATCCCCAATCTATGATTCGTTCCGTTCCGCAGTCCTTCCCTCTTCTACGTACTTGTTCACAGCAGGTGTCGAGGTTGTTTATTTTCACTTGATCACACTCAGACACACACCACAGTCGGTAGGACTCCTCTGGACGAGGGATCGGCCCGTCGCAGATACCTCTTCCTGACAACACACAACACTGTACAAGAGACGAACATCCCTTCCGCCGGTGGAATTCGAACCTGCTATCCCAGCAAGCGCTCGGCTGCAGACTTATGCCTTAGACCGCGCGGCTACTGGGCCCAATCTATGTTCTTCCCTTAATGCAGCAGACCAAGTTTCATATCCGCTTAAAATAACAGACAAACCCGATTTCTGTATAGTTTAACCCTTTAAAGACGAAGCGTGTCTGTTTTATATAAGGACTCAGTGCGTACCGCGTTGTAAACACTCTCCACTTCGGTTATAAAAACCAGTCTCTTAATGTTTTATAAGGCAAAAGTTGCTGTTTGTTCTGAGATCCGTACAAAACACATAAACGCAATATGGGCACCACGTAGAATTTTTTAATGTTAAACCTGGTGGTACGTAAAGTTACCGCTAGGTTTTAAAAGGTTAAAGAAGAAATGTATCTGTTTTATATGACTCAGTGCGTACCGCGCTGTAAACACTCTCCACTTCGGTTATAAAAACCAGTCTCTTAATATTTTATAAGGCAAAAGTTGCTGTTTGTTCTGAGATCCGTGCAAAACACATAAACGCAATGTGGGCACCACGTAGAATTTTTTAATGTTAAACCTGGTGGTACGTAAAGTTACCGCTAGGCTTTAAATGGTTAATCTGACTAGCTTACGAGGTAGACGGACAGTCAATGACATTAGTAATTAAGAACTTGCCTATCATCTAAGCAGTACAGGATCTTCCTTGAACAGTTTTCGGACATTCCTGTTTGAAATTTTTCAAAACTAGTTGTACCCGTGCGAATAATTCGCACATAGGCACAATAAATATTTAATCAACAAATATTTATGTGTTTGAAACTTTAAAACAATTCTCGATATGCAATATTTGATGTCAGTGTCCCATTTCCTATACCCCGTCCATGCCCTTCGATAATTGCAACAGCGACGTCTTTAAATGAAGAGGATGGGGAAAATGCCACATAGAGCTGGCCATGGCGGAAAAAACCAGGCGATGGTGTGTCGGCCTACATTTGCAGTACGTTCAGGCGTCTGCCCTTAAGTCTTGCTGATTGTCACAGCAAACGCCATTTTGATATGAAATTGTCTTCCCCACAGTTTGAAGAGAATGGTAGGATGTTATGGATATAAGTGAATCCAGGGTACAAGGATAGTTTTTTATAGGGCCAGTAACTTATGCTGATATACAGTTTCTGTGACACGCACTTACGAACATGTGTCGCCACCACCGGAGGCCAAGGGAAGCGAACGTCTTTTATGTGTTTCCCATGGCTTCCGGTAACTCAGCACTATAAATTTTTAATGTTAGCCTTTTTGTTAAGAAAAACAATTTTTTGAGAATGAGTTAACGCAAACTAAGGAGATTGCCGTCAAATCCGAATAATAAACTTTCTAAAAATTCCTGTCTTGAAAAGATCCATTCGGCAGTTCAGTACATCATGATGTCGCAAATAGACCGTACTGTATTAATATATATGATGTTTTGTTTAGATAAATTCTGAAAGGTTTTGACGTGGTGTATAATATTGTATGGTGATGGGTTTGTGGAATTTATCCATCGTTGGAAAAGTAAAATATTAAAAATATAAAAAATAAAAAATTAAATAAAGAATAAAAATTAAAAATTAAAAATATTTTTTAATTTTTTAATCTTTTTAATATTTTACTCTTCGGACGGTGGATAAAGTCCATAAACCCCCCACGACACAATATATGATGCTGGCAATACACTCCTATGCCATGGATAGCGAAACCTTTGATACTGACTGTTATTCACGTAATTCCTGAAAATGTATTAGGAAAGTCTGTCACGTGATCAAAGGATTTCCGAACGGCGAGACGGGGTGTAGGCCTGGAAAAATTGTTAAATATTATTTTAATCATATAATTATGCTTCAGAATTTGATATTTAATATTGAAAGCCTTCAAATGTTTACATCTTGATTTGCAAAATTAGTTTACACTTCCCTAATCCTAAAAATTGTGCTTTAAGTGATTTGAAAAAAAATGATTTTTTAACCAATTCACACACACTCTGTTTACATATTTAATTCTATGCTCGTATGCTGTATCAGTTGCACAGAATATAAATAGTGTTCTTCCGTATAAGTACTGTGAAGTGCGGCTAACAAACCTCAAATACCTTAATTACAGGGCACGAAGCACCAATATTTGTGGCGCCATATAGTCTTTAGGTTATTAACCTTTTAAAGCCTAGCGGTAACTTTATATACGACCAGGTTTAACATTAAAAAATTCTACGTAGTGCCCACATTGCGTTTATGTGTTTTGTACGGATCTCAGCACAAACAGAAACTTTTGCCTTATAAAACATTAAGAGACTGTTTTCTATAACCGAAGTGGAGAGTGTTTACAGCGCGGTACGCACTGAGTCCTTATATAAAACAGATACGCTTCGTCTTTAACCTTTTAAAGCCTAGCGGTAACTTTACGTACCACCAGGTTTAACATTAAAAAATTCTACGTGGTGCCCACATTGCGTTTATGTGTTTTGTACGGTTCTCAGAACAAACAGCAACTTTTGCCTTATAAAACATTAAGAGACTGGTTTCTATAACCGAAGTGGAGAGTGTTTACAGCGCGGTACGTTCTGAATCCTTATATAAAACAGATACGCTTCGTCTTTAACCTTTTAAAGCCTAGCAGTAACTTTACGTACCACCAGGTTTAACATTAAAAAATTCTACGTGGTGCCCACATTGCGTTTATGTGTTTTGTACGGATCTCAGAACAAACAGCAACTTTTGCCTTATAAAACATTAAGAGACTGTTTTCTATAACCGAAGTGGAGAGTGTTTACAGCGCGGTACGCACTGAGTCCTTATGTAAAACAGACACATTTCGTCTCTAAAAGTTTAAAAGTATCTTATGCCACTGTCGCTCTACTGTGCTTCTTGTTATTACCTTGAAAACGGCACGATTTCCGGCAAATCTATTTGACATGGAACGTACTTTTTGCGAGGCCTTCTCTCTTATAGATTTTACGCATCGTCTATTGGTAGTTTACCGACGTTTTGGGAGAACCTGTCTGTCTCATAGTCAAGGGTCAAGTACTCCGAGAAGAAAAGAACGCCAGGAACCGCAACGTAGATTCTAAATGGGAAGGTGCACACCTTTCTCTTCTTATCGGACTGAAACCCTTGCAGATGAGGCCGATACTTTGTCCTGAAACGCTGGTGAGAAATTACCACACGACGCCGCGTAACATCCCAGAAGATCGCAGAACTCTCTGAAGATTTTTCTGTACTAATCTTCTTCGCAGAGGTTTCACACACACACACACACACACACACACACACACACACACACACACACACACACACACACACACACACACACAGACAGACAGACACACACACACATAAATTGCACTTTTCCTTCTGTAATTTACATGCCACGCACTTTTTAATTGTCTTGCCTTATTCCTGAAATAATTCACATTGGTTTGTGACTAAGACAAAATCTGTCGCCTGTTCTCAGCTGTAAACCTCTTCTTAACCCTTTAAAGATGAAGCGTATGTGTTTTATGTAAGGACTCGATGCGTACCGCGCTGTAAACACTCTCCACTTCGGTTATAAAAACCAGTCTCTTAATGTTTTATAAGGCAAAAGTTGCTGTTTGTTCTGAGATCCGTACAAAACACATAAACGCAATGTGGGCACCACGTAGAATTTTTTAATGTTAAACCTGGTCGTACGTAAAGTTACCGCTAGGCTTTAAAATGTTAAAGTCAGCAAACTTGTCAGTTGAGACTACAGGAGGTGGCGTAGTTCACATACTCTCAGAGTATAACCAAGGTCAACTCACTAACTAACTAACTAACTAACTAACTAACTAACTAACTAACTAACTAACTAACTAACTAACTCCATGGAGCAGAGGCCTTCTTGAGAAGCTAACAGTTTCTCAACTAGTCAAGAAATTCCCCGTATTTTATGGAACCCGGAGGTTCGTTACCGCATTCACAAGAGCCCGTCACCTGTCCCTATCCTGAGCCAGCTCAGTCCAGTCCATGGCCCCATCCCACTTCTTGAAGATCCATTTTAATATTATCCTCCCATCTACGTCTGGATCTCCCAAGTGTTCGCCTTCCCTCAGGTCTCCCCACCAAAATCCTGTATGCACCAGAGAAGACTACGTACATTTTGTATTGATTATATTCTTCAGAAAATTTTGGGTTTTACGAGTAGATGAAAGGAAGACGGCCCCGCCAGAAATGCCAAAGACTCAGTTGAGGCTGCAAACACAATACGATGCCACATGCATGTTATATTCATGCCTACGAACTAAAGCAAAGCCAGGGCCGTGCCATGGCTCAGGCGGTTAGCCGCCGGCCTCCCAACGCGGGGGCCAGGGTTCGATTCCGGGTCAGTCCATGTGGGATTTGTGGTGGTACAGTTTTTTCTCCGAGTTCTTCAGGTTTCCCCTATCAATTTCATTCCACCGGTGCTCCATTACTAGGAAAAGTACAAAAAATAATCATCATTGGGTTGCACAATAAGCCTCAAGGCTGCGGTGCGTCCGTAGCGTCTGCTGCGGGGCCCTTCACCACTAAAGCAAAGCCAAAACTGTATAGTCTGGTCTGCTGCCAGATGTAGGAACAACGAGAAAATAAGGAACAAGTGAACTGCCATAACGATCTCTTTAGCTGCATTGTACTGTACGTATACAGTAGGCCATGAGTGAGCGTTGTGTTTATTGTGTGATTATTGCTAAACGTGTATAAATAAATAAATAAAGGGTGTAATAAATAAATAAATAAATAAATCAAGGGTATATGAATTAGTTGGTACGTAAAATTCTTAGAATCAAGGCGATATAAACTAACTGAACAAATCAAGACACTAAGATTCGAAGATGCTTCAGTGTTGCTTTATGCATACATTTCCTATTTTGTTTCACCCTTCCTACAGTTTATATTGGGCGACCGGAATAGCTCAGTCGGTTTAGTGACACGCTTCGAACTGGAGGGTCCTGGAATCGAATCTGTGTCAATGACATGGGGAAAAAGTAATGTTGTTGTAGTGGGGGTGTCCTCTACCTGCAGTATGTTCAGGATGCAAAGCCTTCTGCCACGAGATCTGAAATTTATAGATCTCTGAGCGGTCGTACATCCATATCACCACATCGGCGTTTAATGTAAAACTTTTCATTGCTTTGAGACGCGAGATTTTGCTTAACCTTTTAAAGCCTAGCGGTAACTTTACTTTGGACCAGGTTTAACGTTAAAAAGTTCTACGTGGTGCCCACATTGCGTTTATGTGTTTTGTACGGATCTCAGAACAAACAGCAACTTTTGCCTTATAAAACATTAAGAGATTGGTTTTTATAACCGAAGTGGAGAGTGTTTACAGCGCGGTACGCACTGAGTCCTTACATAAAACAGATACGCTTAGTCTTTAAAGGGTTAATGATGGGTCAAATAAAGATACATATAAAATAGCACGTACAGAACGTCTTATCCGACTCGACCCTGCTTAGTAACAAATCACATTGTTGCCAACTTTTCATTTTTATATTTCTTTTAATTATGTGAAAGAGATACAAAAGCGTTGCTGTTGCAGGTCTCTACTTGTGTTGCCCTAAAAGGGGATAAGCAGGTATAATTATTTCCATTAAAGGCTCCAGTTCTGCTGAAACTAGGAAATTAAGCACAGTATACCATTTACCGTAGTGTTTAAAAAGTGATTAATTGTAAAGGTAAAGCAGTCCCCTTACAGGCCTGGATAGGCTCACAGGGTTGCAGGAGGTTGAGGCTCCCAGATTTCTAGACAATCGGCACATGAAGATTGTAAGGTTGTCAGACCTACACACCGGCCGCCTTTACCTCCCAGGAAATATTCCTGGTACTCATTTCTGTTAGAGGTTGAGTCGACCCCAGGGCCATAGTGCGAACGGAAGAATTATGTCACTGAAAAAATCCACTGACACCATCGGGAATCGAACCCGCGACCTGCCTGTTTGTAGTACAGTGCCTCAACCAACTGCGCCACCGCGGCCCCCACGACTATTTGTTATTTTGTTATTACTTCATCAGAACGAAAGAATATGATACTGTTATGTGGGGCTATTATCACTTTAAAGACGAAGCGTATCTGTTTTATATAAGGACTCAGTGCGTACACTCTCCACTTCGGTTATAAAAGCCAATCTCTTAATGTTTTATAAGGCAAAAGTTGCTGTTTGTTCTGAGATCCGTACAAAACACATAAACGCAATGTGGGCACCACGTAGAATTTTTTAATGTTAAACCTGGTGGTACGTAAAGTTACCGCTAGGCTTTAAAAAGCTAAACAATATGTTTTTTGCAATGTTGTGTCATAAGAAAGCTCTGTTGTGGGTCATTCTTGGACGTTATTTGGACAATACACAACATTCCTTGCCTGCATTACCTTGACTTTTAAATAATTAATAATTTGTCAACATATATTACCATTTCCTCTGAATAAATTTAATTTGTCCACTAAAACCATCCCGGTGAGGGTGACATTTCCCGCACCCGTCCAGACCTGTAACGAATTCCACCCCGCCTCCTGTACCATGCCTACTGTGTCCTTCCCGCGGTTAAAGCGGCCGGAGCGCAATGCTGGTCACGCATCTCCTAGCGCAGGGTTTCAAAATTGGTTACAGCTGTACCTCCGCCTCCCCTCTGTGTCTGTCCAGGCATGTGACGGGGAGACCTTTACCTTTACCAGCGTACTCTCGTCACCTCAACCTCCCTCGTTTAACCTTTTAAAGCCTAGCGGTAATTTTACATACCGCCAGATTTAACATTAAAAAATTCTACGTTGTGCCCACATTGCGTTTATGTGTTTTGTACGGATCTCAGAACAAACAGCAACTTTTGCCTTATAAAACATTAAGAGACTGGTTTTTATAACCGAAGTGGAGAGTGTTTACAGCGCGGTACGCACTGAGTCCTTATATAAAACAGATACGCTTCGTCTTTAAAGGATTAAAGCCTAGCGGTAACTTTACGTACCACCTGGTTTAACATTAAAAAATTCTACGTGGTGCCCACATTACGTTTATGTGTTTTGTACGGATCTCAGAACAAACAGCAACTTTTGCCTTATAAAACATTAAGAGACTGGTTTTTATAACCGAAGTGGAGAGTGGTTACAGCGCGGTACGCAGTGAGTCCATATATAAAACAGATACGCTTCGTCTTTAATTGGTTAATTGTCATTCCCGTACTATTGTCATATTTCTTCGTCACCAGGTACATTCCCCAGGTTTAAAGAGGCTGGAAAGCAAAAGTGACTTTCACATCCATGTATTGATGAGGAGTAGAACTGCGGCGTCTATTCCATTACCCTAACACACCTACATGGCATTGCGCTCGTACAGAAGACATCTCATATACAAGCGCCACTCCTTATAGACAATTTATTCATTACATAAGAACGAGAAAGTTACCCCTCTGTTTATCAGTAGTCAATGTTAACAATGTAGTCTACACTATTTCAAAAATACAGATCTTACCTAACCATGAAACAGGAATGCGTGGTTTTGGAAAAAAATGCGGTATAGAAATCGTTAAGGTATTGAGTGACAATTTTTTTTCAGTGTTTCGAAACTAGCCGAGGATCGTGGTTGGATTCCTAACAGAGTGAAAAAGGTAAAGCAATCCCTGTACAGGCCCGGACAGGCCCTTAAGGCTTCAGGAAGTTAAGGCTCCCAGATTTCTAGACAATCGACACAGAAAAATGGCAAGGTTGTCAGCCCTATGGATCGGCCTGATTCTTGGCAGGGACTAGGGATTTATCCCATCTCCAGAACGTTAAAACTGCTCTGGAGCCAACAGAGTCTGTTGCTCAATAGGCATTTGGGGGGCTGTTCCACCGGGAGTGAAGCGGCCGGAGCCTAAAGCTAAACACTCGCCTTTCTCTGGTTCGGACATTAAGAATGGATGGGTTTATTTCTGCACGTCCATTCTGCTGCATGGGGTGTAGAGAGACAATTTTACATTTGCCTTATATCAGGATTGATTCCACAAAGTCTCCAGCTTCATGCGCTGGTAACATTAGCGAGCATAGACTGATGTTACAGGCGGGGACAGTGCGCGAAGTCGTGTGCGCGTTGATTAGTGTGTTTATGCTCTCTGAGATGTGGAGGTGCTAGTATTTGTCTGCTTATATAGCAGCTGCAATCATGTGACTCAGGTAGGGCGGTAAGTTCTGTGAGCCTCGCGCTCAAGGTTGTCATTCAAAGTGACCGGGACTTTGTGGATGTAATCCTGCTATACCTCTACTAACATTATTGATTTCTGAATTGTGTTTTGAAGATGAATCGTGAAAAGGGAGACTTAACCCTATAAAGACGAAGCGTATCTGTTTTATATAAGGACTCAGTGCGTACCGCGCTGTAAACACTCTCCACTTCGGCTATAAAAACCAGTCTCTTAATGTTTTATAAGGCAAAAGTTGCTGTTTGTTCTGAGGTCCGTACAAAACACATAAACGCAATGTGGGCACCACGTAGAATTTTTTAATGTTAAACCTGGTGGTACGTAAAGTTACCGCTAGGCTTTAAAAGGTTAAAGACGAAGCGTATCTGTTTTATATAAGGACTCAGTGCGTACCGCGCTGTAAACACTCTCCACTTCGGTTATAAAAACCAGTCTCTTAATGTTTTATAAGACAAAAGTTGCTGTTTGTTCTGAGATCCGTACAAAACACATAAACGCAATGTGGGCACCACGTAGAATTTTTTAATGTTAAAGCTGGTGGTATGTAATGTTACCGCTAGGCTTTAAAAGGTTAATATGCCCTGAAAAATCTGTTGTTTTTTCGTTGCTGCTGCTGCTTTGAGACCTTATGTCGCTTAAGTTATACAATTTTTGAATAAAATAGGTGTTACTGTACTGTTTATTTATATGCAGTTTTTTTAAGTACGCCTTTATAAACCCAATCACGTGACGTCGAATTGTAAAATGGTTACTGCGTAATAAATCATAAACGTCACGAGAAGAAGGTTGTCGCTTGATCTAATACGCAGTTTAACCCGGTTATAACGACATCGGTTTATGTGACGCCTCGTTTGTAGCGACAGATACTCTATGGTACGAATTAATTCATCACTTTTCACCAGTACTCGGTTATAACAACACTCGTTTATAACGACACGAAATATTCAGTCCCTTTCATGACGTTATAAACGAGTTCACTATACTATCCCCCCATTTCCCTCACGGGACTGAGAAAAATCACGACAAATCTTATTCAGCACATATTACGTTTGAAGGTCTGAAGAATGTTCAATTTTTTGTAACTTGTCCCCCAAGCAATAAAAATTTTTCTTTGTTTCCGTTGTTCTATACATTTTTAAATTAAATTTTATAAAAACCGGTTAAAAGGCTACAAGAATATGCGTTTTAGGCACTCGCGTGACTAATGCTGACACAGAACCATTCATCTAGTGTCACTGGCTTGGCTCCTCTTGCACGTCCAGGGTATTTCATTTTAAATAAATTATTAATTTGTCACTAATTTTCCACCAGCAACTGGGCCTGAATGTTTTAAAACATGTTTCATGCGCGTCAACTTAAAAAGAGACGTTTTGTTGTAAAATGTATGACGTTTTGTGCTCAGCCCTTTTGAACTGGAACACAAACCGATGAGTGAAACATTTCAGAATGATGAAAGAAATTCAATTTCCCGAAGTGAAAGTGGGCCAATTGTTACTTACTGTGGCAGAATCATTAGTCAGAGAGTAAGAATGGCAGACAAAAGGGCTGCAACCCCTAACTGTCAAATGCGCCCCGTATTGTGGCATTGTTACCAACCAGTGGCGATGCTAGGGTGGTCCTGTTGATTGAAACATCATCTTGGGTTCATCGTGGTCACTGCAGTTGACTCGCGAGTGAAGTACACTCAGCTTATATTCAAACAGAGTCATTATAGTTCAGCCGGCTAACGTCACTTTTTGCCTATTTGATTAGCTGTTATTGCCCTTGGAACAGCCGAACACAGATAAGCTATGATTCCTAGCCAGCCCCAAATTTGACAGAAATGAGTGGACTTCGATGAACAGGTAAAGGTGAGCAGAGCGCGAAGATGTGGGTATCAAGAATGCTTGATGAGTGTTTTGTTACAGAGAACTTTAAGCCTTATTCCCGTGTCTGACTAACTAACTGACTGACTGACTGACTAAGTAACTAAATAAATAAATAAATAAATAACGCCACGGAGTAGAGGCCTTCTTGAGAAGCTAACAGTTCCTCAGCTAGTCAATAAATTCCCCGCATTTTATGGAACCAGAAAGTTCGTTACCGCATTTACAAGAACCTGCCATCTGTACCTATCCTGAGCCAGCTAAATCCATTCTATGCCTCATCTCATTTCTTGAAGATCCATTTTAATGTTATTCTCCCGTCTATGGCTGTGTCTCCCAAGTGGTCGCCTTCCCTCAGGTTCGCCTGCCAAAATCCTGTATGCACCTTTCCTTTCCCCCATACGTGCTACATGCCCCACCTATCTCATTCTCGATTCTATTCGTGTGTCTGCCTTTTTAGGAAAAACGACACTTGCACGTAGAGTATATATTGACATAAAATTTCTTATTTTCTCCTACATGTTTCGACAGCCACCAGCCATCATCGGAGTTTGTATGCACCCGTACATTTGAAACATATTAAACTTTTAAAGCCTAGCGGTAACTTTACGTACCACCAGGTTTAACATTAAAAAATTCTACGTGGTGCCCACATTGCGTTTATGTGTTTTGTACGGATCTCAGAACAAACAGCAACTTTTGCCTTATAAAACATTAAGAGACTGGTTTTTATAACCGAAGTGGAGAGTGTTTACAGCGCGGTACGCACTGAGTCCTTATATAAAACAGATACGCTTCGTCTTTAGAGGGTTAAATAATACAGTAACTCTGAAAAAGTAAAGAGAACATGATATCTATGCTCTTCTACGATATTACGCAGCGTCAAGTTTTAACCCTGTACCGACGTTTCGGGACAACGTATCGGTCCCCTCTTCAAAGGTTTTCTTTGACTTCTTTACCCTTGACGATGGGACTGATACGTTGTCCCGAAACGTCGATAAAGAACTACCAATCGACGCTGCGTAATATCCCAGAAGAGTCCAAATTTCTTCAACATCGCGTTGGAAACCTTAGCTCACGGTAAACAGAGCTTAATTGTGGCTCAGTATTGCAGTGACTGTACTTCAAATCCAAACGTTTCTTCAACTGAGAATTATTTCCGAATGAACGGGAGCGTCAGTACAAATGATACACCTTTATAAAAGATTCGACTGTCGTTTGACACAAAGAAGTTAACAGCCACTGGCAAGGCAAAAAGGAGAAGCCAGCCAGTGTTCGTACAAAGAAACCGGTATTAATGTGGGCGGTGACGACTGTTCGATTGTATTGAACACTGGACTCAATAATGGAACACCACTGTGAGGATTCGGACCCACAGTGGTGTAATTACGTCCCTGGAAGTCACACGCTGCGTCCAGGACCGCTCCTAATATTGAATTTTAATCGACTCCTGCCTAAGATTGATTGACTTTCATTCTTTTAGTCTTAATGATTTTCTGGAAGGTAAGTTGTGACGTTTGTGTATGAAGCGCCTGTGGACGGTGAAGGACGGGAAGTGGCCATGGCCTGATTTGAAGCATTGTTATGGTTCTTTGAGCGCCTTTTATCAATTTGTGCTAACTAACTAACTACATGGAGCGGAGGCCTTCTTGAGAAGCTAACAGTTTCTCAACTAATCAAGAAATTCCCCATATTTTGTGGAACCCGGAGGTTCATTACCGCATTTACAAGAGCCTGCCACCTGTCCCTATCCTGAGCCAGCTCAATCCAGTCCATGCCCCATCCCACGTCTTGAAGATTCATTTTAATATTATGCCCCATCTACGTCTGGGTATCCCAAGTGGTCGCCTTTCCGCACGTCTCCCCACCAAAATCCTGTATGCATCTCTCTTTTCCCCCATACGTGCTACATGCCCCACCCATCTTATTCTTCTCGATTTGATTACCCGAATAATATTTGGTGATGAGTACAGGTCATTAAGTTCCTCGTTATGTAGTCTTCTCCACTCCCCTGTCGCCTCGTCCCTCTTAGGACCAAATATCCTCCTCAGCACCCTATTCTCGAACACCCTCAGTCTTTGTTCCTCCCTCAGTGTGAGAGACCAAGTTTCACACCCATACAAAACAACGGGTAAAACTACAGTTCTGTATACCCTAATCTTTGTGTTTTTGGATAGCAACCTGGAAGACATAATAATCTGCAGTTTGGGCAGACAGGCTTTGATTTTGTCTAGTAGATTGAAAATGAAAATTTTATGTCATCAAATATTCAAAAACAGATAGGGTGTCCGCTGTCTTAAGGTAAGTTGGCTTTGTTAGCTGGAAAGCAGAAATTACATTACAGTTAATGCTGTGCGCGGATCGTACTGTGTGGGAGGAACAAGTGCATCCAGTAATGAAAACCTGGAATGTGTATTCCTTTATTTTATTTAATGTATTTTATTTTATTTTTATTTTTTGAATCCTGATTTACGAATTTCGATTGGGGGGGAAAAGGGGTCAGGAGTTTTATCAAATTTTTAAAAAATCACGCGCTACTTTCCCAAAATAATCTATTATTTGTGTTTAATTTGCGTGAATAAAATTTTAATTTATAAAATTTTATAGGTGTAAAACTGATAATTTAAAGGTCCTTGAGAAAGTTCCTCTTCCAAAATTATTTATTTTTGCTGCATTAAAAATCACTGTCAGATGTTATAAAGCATACGAAATTGCTTTTTAAAGAAACATTTAAGAACAATCATAAACAATGTCCTTTGTTTTAAATTAATATAAACATGTCCTACCACATTTAATTCTTACTGTTTTACTGTAGGTCACCCGTCAAGTTCCTTTTTACAAAACCAAAAAGTCTCCACAGAAATATACTGAATCATTGGCCTGCTCTGTTTTTGTTTTCGCCATGCTTAAGTAACATGGGGCTTAGACCAGCGCTTTGGAGTCGGAGTCGGAAGGAATTTTAGGTGGAGTCGGAGTCAGAAGGAATATTTAGGTGGAGTCATAGTCGGAGTCGGTAAAAATGTACCGACTGTGACTCCGACCTCAGTCTAAAATCTTAACTAGATTCTCTAACCCCAGAGCCCTGATAGCTACAGTAACCATTAGACTTACACTTAAATATAGGTTATAAGTCCAAACAGTAGCCTGATGATTCACGTGGTGGTGATAAAATGTCTTATAGGTTTACCGTTATTAACCTTTTAAAGCCTAGCGGTAACTTTACGTACCGCCAGGTTTAACATTAAAAAATTCTACGTGATGCCCACATTGCGTTTATTTGTTTTGTGCGGATCTCAGAACAAACTGCAACTTTTGCCTTATAAAACATTAAGAGACTGGTTTTTATAACCGAAGTGGAGAGTGTTTACAGCGCGGTACGCACTGAGTCCTTATATAAAACAGATACGCTTCGTCTTTAAAGGGTTAATGCATATTGAGCTTTTTTGAAGGATTCGGAGTCGGAGTTTTAAAAATCGAGGAGTCGGAGTCGGAGCTTTTGTGTATCGACTGCACATCCCTGGCTTATACACAGCGGAACTTACAAACCGAAGAGTGTCGTGTCATTCTAAAGCTCCAAACTGATAATCTTGATTCACCCTGTTCGAATCCCAGCCGTGCTGTCAGTGATCCAGAGCTGATTTCTCGTCTTTTGCCACTGCCTCACCTTAGAGTTCCCAGAATAGCATCTTCAAATAATCTAAGGTTTTGCGTATTTTATCTGCTCGACATTAAAATCTCATGATCGCGTCTTAAGTTAAAAAATCATGCGCTGTGAGCAAAGTTCACTCAATAAACATCATAACAAAGGAAGTTAGCGCAGAAAAACCGCTCTGGAGGGAGAATTCTTCTTTAGAACAAAAATGTGGGTTTGTGGAATGTTTTTAACATGCTCCTTATACTTGTAACAAAGGCATGAATACAGTTTTTATGCAGCCTGAATCAGACCTATCGAGAAGCCAGTATTCTAAATATAGGCAATACATTGCGTGTATTTGCGATTGCTAATTGAATGCCGTACCTAAAGAAATTAAATAACGCCGATTCCGCGGCATTTTTTGTATACGTGCATGTGTCTGCAGACCTAGCACCGTTTATATCCAGGATTTCCAATTATACATCGCTGTAACTGCTGAGATGTAGCAATCTCACGAATGCGTTGATATAAGCAACTACTTCGCTGCAAAAATGGCTTAAGGCGTAGTCCGTCTGGCGTAAAATTGTTCTTGAAGAAAGGAGGTTTGCTGTCGTAGATTGCGATGTAAAATTTGGCATCCCTGCTTCGCATTGCGGTGGTGTCAGGTTCGATTCTTGTGGCTCCGTGCGAAATTTGTACCAAAAGCTTGAAGGAGTGCATATTTTCTACATTTTCCCAATTCACCATTCACAACTTTTTTCCAATTAGGCGCTACCTAGGTAAAGGTAAAGCAATCCCATTACAGGCCTGGACAGGCCCTGAGGTTTCCAGGAGGTTGAGGCTCTCCGATTTCTAGACAATATGCACATAAAGGTGGTAAGGTTGTCAGCCATACGCACCGGCCGCCTTTACCCCCCAGGAAATATTCCTGGTACTCATTTCTGTTAGAGGCTGAGTCGACCCCAGGGCCATAGTGCGACCGGAAGGATTATGTCAATAAAAATAAATCCAATGACACCATCGGGAATCGAACCCGCGACCTTCCGGCTTGCAGCGCAGTGCCTCAACCAACTGCGCCACCGCGTGCCCCTTGTCGTAGCTGTAGACAGGCATTTTTGGAAGGATGCGTGTTTTCTTACGTCACTCAGAAAATATCTGCCATATAGCGTCCCTGTAGTAGGCTATATGCTCACAAAACAAAGGACAAAACTGATACAAAATATCTCTGATTGTTAAGACGACAGCATCAAACTCAAAACAGTTCATCAAGGCCCAGAGGGGTAGAAGAGGTATAGATCTATTCTTTCTTTGACCTGCGCTATCCCGGCCCACGTATCTTTATTTATGTCGCTCTAATGTAACGTACATAACGTTCTTACGAAGTGTGGGAAGTCCCTCCTGAAACACCCTGTATATACTATGGACGTGTGTGTGTGTGTGTGTGTGTACATTGTGAGTCAATTATAATTTTTATGAAGATATCAGATTAAAAAAACAGATATTCCTACAGCAATTCAACAATTCGCCAGTAATGTTTACTGTGCTTCGCGGGTCAGTCATGGGTAGCTCGCGGGTTGGATGTGGTTGGCGGGCCTCTAATTGAATAGTCTGACCATATAGCATTATGGGTAGTTATCAGAAGGTGTTCGAGAATAGGGTGCTGAGGAGGATATTTGGTCCTAAGAGGGACGAGGCGACAGGGGAGTGGAGAAGGCTACATAACGAGGAACTTAATGACCTGTACTCATCACCAAATATTATTCGGGCAATCAAATCGAGAAGAATGAGATGGCCGGGACATTTAGCACGTATGGGGGAAAAGAGAGATGCATACAGGATTTTGGTGGGGAGACCTGAGGGAAGGCGACCACTTGGGAGACCCAGGCGTAGATGGGGGCATGATATTAAAATGGATCTTCAAGTAGTGGGATGGGGCGTGGACTGGATTGAGCTGGCTGAGGATAGGGACAGGTGGCGGGCTGTTGTGAATGCGGTAATGAACGTCGAGGTTCCACAAAATGCCGGGAATTTCCTGACCAGCTGAGAAACTATTAGCTTCTCAAGAGGGCCTTTGCTCCATGGAGTTAGTTAGTTAGTTAGTTAGTTAGTTACTTAGTTAGTTAGTTAGTTAGTTAGTTAGTTATCAGAAGCAGTCTCCCGTATGTTAGCGACCAACAACAATTTGAATCGAGCCTGCGGTAACATATTAGCGTTTGTAAGAAAAGGTTTCCAGTATTTGTTTTGCGTGTACATTTTCATTGCTATATAAATAGTATCAGTTGTAAGCTTGAAATAATATTAAAACAGACAACGGTCGCTCTGCTGTCTAGACTAGGGGCTGCATAACCAAGGAATCTTCATTCGTTTCTGTTACTCGAAGCGTTCACACAGGCTGTCGTGCTTTCTGAAGCTGCTACGCGGTTGGTAACGGGGCTGTTTCCTGGGGGAGTAACAGCGCTGTGGCGTCATGTTAATCTGTTACCTCTATCTTGTACCTATGTCAAGCATCAGTAGAGGTACCCTCGCCCCCCCCCTCGCATATGCTTTCAGGGCATAAACAGATATTTTACTTTATATTTGCATGCTCCTAATTGCCTCTTTGTAGGCAATGAGAAAGTAGATTGAGCGTTAGACTTTTCCATCGATATATCTCTGTAGGCCATGCGGTTCACCGAAGACTGCCAACCAAAGTAATTCTCCATTCTTACCGTTAAGGTTGCAGGGCAGCAGGGTTGGCAAATTTTTGTAAGAGCACGTGCTCAAATTGTGGAAACATTTTAGAAAAATTCCTTCGTGTGATCATGAGAATGTTGGGCAGTAAAATGGGGTGTTAGAATTTCTTTCTTTCTTTCCTTCTTTCTTTCTTTCTTTCCTTCTTTCTTTCCTTCTTTCTTTCTTTCCTTCTTTCCTTCTTTCTTTCCTTCTTTCTTTCCTTCTTTCCTTCTTTCTTTCCTTCTTTCCTTCTTTCTTTCTTTCTTTCCTTCTTTCTTTCTTTCTTTCTTTCCTTCTTTCTTTCCGTCTTTCTTTCTTTCTTTCCTTCTTTCTTTCCTTCTTTCTTTCTTTCCTTCTTTCCTTCTTTCTTTCCTTCTTTCTTTCCTTCTTTCCTTCTTTCTTTCCTTCTTTCCTTCTTTCTTTCTTTCTTTCCTTCTTTCTTTCTTTCTTTCCTTCTTTCTTTCTTTCTTTCTTTCTTTCTTAGTCCTTCCTTCTTCTACCTGTTCACAGCAGGTGTCGAGGTTGTTTATTTTCACTTGATCACACTCAGACACACATACCAGTCGGTAGGACTCCTCTGGACGAGGGATCGGTCTGTCGCAGGGACCTCTACCTGACAACACAAACACTGTACAAGAGAAAAAAATCCATGCCCCCGGTGGGATTCGAACCCACGATCCCAGGAAGCGCTCGGCCGTAGACCTACGCGTTAAACCGCGCGGCCACTGGGATCGGCGTCTTGGAATATTCCATTCTCATTACGAATTATTATTATTATTATTATTATTATCTTCCATAAATAAGTGTGCATTACAGGTGGATTCTTGAAGGACGTGATAAAGGAGAAAATAGGGAAGCAGTTGATGCTGCTATAAAGACTAGACCCATAAACACATAAATAAATTAATTACATTAGATATTACATGTTATTGTTGTTATTGGAGGAATCATTAACCTCTTAAAGCCTAGCGGTAACTTTACATACGACCAGGTTTAACATTAAAAAATTCTACGTGGTGCCCACATTGCCTTTATGT
The DNA here is from genome assembly GCA_013340265.1 of Coptotermes formosanus. Lineage (NCBI taxonomy): Eukaryota > Metazoa > Arthropoda > Insecta > Blattodea > Rhinotermitidae > Coptotermes > Coptotermes formosanus. The sequence continues at coordinate 385,276 of BLKM01012010.1, forward strand.
GTTTTGTACGGATCTCAGAACAAACAGCAACTTTTGCCTTATAAAACATTAAGAGACTGGTTTTTATGACCGAAGTGGAGAGTGTTTACAGCGCGGTACGCACTGAGTCCTTATATAAAACAGACATGCTTCGTCTTTATAGGGTTAAACACACAGGGCGAGAGAAATACTTAAAAGTAAGAGTATTTTTCGAAAGTCTGTTCAAGCAACTAGTGACACTTTTGGATTATTTTAATGTGACAGTTCTGTGCCAGTCATTTACGTGTTCTGACAAGTGCTGCAGTACTCCACAACAAACAAAATCAGTCACTGTATGACAATAGTAATAACCCAACTAATAGTATCTGATGAATTAAAATATTTATCAGTTCTTTTACTTCTGGTTTATATTGTGGCTTTATTTACTTACCTCATGGATTTTGTTTCACTACTAAAAATTATAAAACAGAGAGAGAGAGAGACAGAGATTAAAGTACATACAAGCATTGTAAGGAATGTGCATAAATAGGCAATCATATTTGTTTATTTTTTCATATCAGATATTTATAATAACATTATGTATAAATACTACATTGTCCCTGGACTGTCCGGGGAAAGAATTCCGGTGGCAACGACATTTTTCGTACCCTTCCAGATCGTCCCTGGGGCCCGACGAGCCCCCTCCACAATGGACTCCCGGTATCTTTCCCGGGGGTAAAACTGCCGGGGCTTGGCCTTGACCACAAACCCCACATACCGCTGAGGTCAAAGAAAGAATAGATCTATACCTCTTCTCCCCCTCTGGGCCTTGATGAACTGTTTTGAGTTTGGTGCTGTCGTCTTAAAAATCAGAGATATTTTGTATCAGTTTTGTCCTTTGTTTTGTGAGCATATAGCCTACTACAGGGACGCTCTATGGCAGATATTTTCTGAGTGACGTAAGAAAACACGCATCCTTCCAAAAATGCCTGTCTACAGCTACGACAAGGGGCACGCGTGGCGCAGTTGGTTGAGGCACTGCGCTGCAAGCCGGAAGGTCGCGGTTTGGATTCCCGATGGTGTCATTGGATTTTTTTTATTGGCATAATCCTCCCGGTCGCACTATGGCCCTGGGGTCGACTCAGCTTCTAACAGAAATAAGTACCAGGAATATTTCCTGGGGGGTAAAGGCGGCCGGTGCGTAAGGCCGACAACCTTACCACCTTCATGTGCTGATTGTCTAGAAATCTGGGAGCCTCAACCTCCTGGAACCCTGTGGGCCTGTCCAGGCCTGTAATGGGATTGCTTTACCTTTACCTACAGCTACGACATAGTGCACTGATGCTCTCAAGATAGTGATTAAAACAAAAAGTAGCCAATCACACGCCAATTCTGGACGGTGATTCCCTTTGATTTGTGCTAGTGCGGCCGCCATATTGCACTGCGACAATCGAATCGCGACGCAGTGGAATGGAAGGCAGTCAGCGGCAAGCGGTTTGTCGGACAGACAGACAGAAAGACAGACAGAAACAAGAAACAGGAAGACAAGAGTGCAGTGTACCGGCCAGTAAACTACTGAGAAACTTGGCGCCATGTCTGATGGTAATACGTCAAGCGAAATGGTTAATTCTTTGTAACATTCCTATAAGGAAAATATTTAAACGTTTAAATACGTCATAGAAAAAGAAAGACTATGGTGTACTGTATTTATGCCGGACGCTGTCAATCGTGCGAGCTTTTATGTTTCGACGCTTGATTCTGCTTCCTTCTTCAGGTGATTTAGTGTTGATATGAACATACAGACCCAGCCTACAGTTGTTTAATGTTGATGGTACAGGTCATACAGATCATATTACAACATGCAATTTTACGAACATACTAATACAGCGGTCCAAGCATTGTACCAGTCGAATGGTCCCGGTATATGGGTTTGATTTATAAATCTGCCACTATTACAAAAACAGTACGCGTATGCTCTTTCTTTAGGTAATAAAAATATAGGCAATGTATGTATAGTGTAACATTGAGACGCGTTCGCGTAACCATTTTTGTCGTGGAAAGCAATAAGTGTTACATATTCTGATTGTGTGTCTGTAGCCTTAGTTATCCAGCATGCAAAACGCATGCGCCGTATTATATTGTCATCTGTCGCCTGTCTGGCTCTACCATATTTTTTCACATTATCTCATAAACGGCACGATTTTCGGGGGAAAAATTTACTGAAAACTAAAATGTGTGTTTTGATCTTCTGTGTACTTGTGTCTGAAAAATTTCTCATTCTAAGAAGACTTCAGCGATATATTATCATAAATGTACATAGATTTTCGTGTAAAGTACCAGTTATTCTTATCAGATTTTAATAAAACTTGAATTTTCTGGACAGATTTTCGAAAAATACACAAATACTAAATTTCATCGAAATCTGTCCAGTGGGAACCGGGTTGTTCCATGCGGACGGACAGACAGACACGACGAAGCCAATAGTAGCTTTTTGCAGTTTTGGAAACGCGCCTAAAAACTAGACGATCTAAAGCATTCAGTACGCGTTGTTTGTCAGTTTCATATAATTTTTTCGTAACCTTTTAGACTTAACAAATTTTTAATCAACTGTATCCCTCTATTTGCTCGCGGTAACTTTTGTATTAACCTTTTAAAGCCTAGCGGTAACTTTACGTACTGCCAGGTTTAACATTAAAAAATGCTATGTTGTGCTCACATTGCGTTTATGTGTTTTGTACGGATCTCAGAACAAACAGCAACTTTTGCCTTATAAAACATTAAGAGACTGGTTTTTATAACCGAAGTGGAGAGTGTTTACAGCGCGGTACGCACTGAGTCCTTATATAAACCAAATACGCTTCGTCTTTAAAGGGTTAAATAGACTAGGCCATAGCGGAGTCTGTCACATGTACCCGGTTCCTCTGAGGCCGGTCCCCCGACTAGATGCCTGAGGTGACCCGGCGCGGTGGTCTCACTTCCCAATTTTTTTACTATCGGATCAAACTTGCACCCGAATTCAGTTTTTACTGTGATAAATGGAAACATTTTTAACTCGGAGTCTTGTACGGGATTCTTGCTTTCAAATGGGGAAGGTTTTCTCAGTGGCAGTGCACTCGCAAACACCAGGTTAGGATTTAGGCTAAGAACTGGCAATCCAGATTGAAGTATTTTGTCATTTTTACTCAGTACCTCCAGGCAAATTCCGGGCAGTACCCAAAATGCAATACCCTTAATGTTGGGAATCAACTAAAACGAAATTTGTTAACACCGCGTTCATTCAGGATTTTAGAAACAGAAAAAGGCATCAGGGTCGGAATACTTAGGCGTAGATTGGAGGATAATATTAAAGTGGACCTTAAATACGATTTATTTGATCTGATTCATGATAAGGACAGGTGGCGGGCTTTTGTGAACACTGTACTGACCCCTCAGGTTCATACATGTGAGGAATTTCTTGGCTAGATGACGAACTATTAGTTTCTGGAGAAGCACTTAATTAGTTTGTTTGTGTCTTTCTTTCTTTGTTAGTTAGTTAGTTAGTTAGTTAGTTGGTTGGTTGGTTGGTTGGTTGGTTGGTTGGTTGATTATTTCGTTAGTTAGTCAGTTAGTTGATTGGTTGGTTGGTTGGTTGGTTGGTTCGTTGGTTCTTTCGTTGGTTCGTTCGTTAGTTAGTTAGTCAGTTGATTGGTTGGTTGGTTGGTTGGTTGGTTGGTTGGTTAGTGGGTTGGTTGTTTGATTGATTAGTTAGTTACTTACGTACTTAGCTAGCTAGTTAAAAGAGCGAGATGAATTTATACTCTGGTGTCGCCATAGTGACTGAAACCACATATAAATGTCTGGTAGATGAAGAACAAGCAGGATGAAGTCGACATACATATGGCGCGGCTGGAAAAATTTTGAAAGTGTCTGAAGGAAGAGGTGGGTCGGTAGACAGACCACGTTCGAATCCTATGAACTGAAATATCGCTAAGTAAATGATACAAACAAATTGTATTGGAAGGTCCTGAGTTCACTTATCGGCTAGGGTAAGAACTGCACTCTTTGACATTTGTCGCGTTTTTCCTCGCCTTTTCCAGTGAAATTTCTGGAAAGCCTGAATATCTGTACACAAGCCATGAACACTTCTTTCCCATTTCGTCTTTATACTTCTTTCCGTGTCACATGTTCCAGCGCCCACTGGCTGTTTACAGGTAACACTGTGCCATAAGACAAGCCTTCTTCTCTCTCTTCACAGTGTATTATCATCTCAATTATATGTAGTTGATACAATATCGCCACATAAGGTAGACAAGGCCGTCCCATGGTTAAGGCACTTAGTCGCTGTCCTCCTACCGCGGAGGTTCGGGTTCGATCCCGCGTCAGTCCATGTGGGGATTATGGTGGACAAAGTGGCACTGGGGCACGTTTTTCTCCGAGTACTTTTGGTATCCCGTGTCAATTTCATTCCATCGGTGCTCCATTACACGGAAGAACGAAAATAAACTAATCATCTTCATCACAGGGTTACACAATAAGCCTCAAGGCTACGGTGCGTCCGTAGCGTCTGCTGCGGGGCGTTTCACCACAAAAGGAAAAATAAAGTATCCAAAGAAAATGTTAAGTTTCACAGAATTTGTCATCTCGATAATTACTAGTATGTGTATATGGTACAGTGTTGTAAAATTAGCTAAAGTAAATAGCTTCTAATTTTTTAACATGCATCTGTATTGTAAACAGGTTTTGTAGCTGTAAAATGTCGCTAAATAACTAAAAGAAAACAAAATTTTCTCTCAAGTTTTCACTTCACAGTTGTCATTATCCCTCTTGTTCATGGTCCGCAGTTGATGCAGCATCCGATGTAACAAGTTGTAGCATCGCGATTCAGGGAATAGGCCAAGATACATTGCTACTGTGCGGCGAGATGAGAGACGCTGGAAACGACTCTTTCGCTTTGACTGCCCAGTTACCGCTCCGGCTGAAGTGTTGCCCTTTTCTTTAACTCTTTAAAGCCGAAGCTTATCCGTTTTATATAAGGACTCAGTGCGTACCGCGCTGTAAACACTCTCCACTTCGGTTATAAAAACCAATCTCTTAATGTTTTATAAGGCAAAAGTTGCTGTTTGTTCTGACATCCGTACAAAACACATGAACGCAATGTGGGCACCATGTATAAATTTTTAATATTAAACCTGGTGTTACGTAAAGTTACCGCTAGGCTTTAACCCTTTAAAGGCGAAGCTTATCTGTTTTATATAAGGACTCAGTGCGTACCGCACTGTACACACTCTCCACTTCGGCTATGAAAACCAGTCTCTTAATGTTTTATAAGGAAAAGTTGCTGTTTGTTCTGAGATCCGTACAAAACACATAAACGCAATGTGGGCACCACGTAGAATTTTTTAATGTTAAACCTGGTCGTACGTAAAGTTACCGCTAGGCTTTAAAATGTTAAACATTACAATTAAACATTTCCCTCTTTCTGTTCTTCAAATATTTACCTACACAAATCTCTCTTTCTTTTATTTGCCTGATGTAAATATCATACCATTAGAAATTACGTAACTTCTTGCATTTTTTAAATTTCCTCGTATCAAGGACTGCAACATCGAGGTAACATAGATTAGGGTCCTGCAATTTTGTGTGGTGGTGGACCTTCCAAAAATATTTAGCTGTTCTCAGACCACGTCTTTGTATACTGTGAAACAAGTACAGGGTAATAGCGTAGAAAAATATAATGCTTCTCATTTGCAAGCAATAAATAATATGCCATTATAAAACTTTCTGCACAGAAAAGGAAAAACTTATAGAATATTGGTATAAAGCATATTATGTCTGTTACACGTGACAACTATTTTGAGATTTTAAATTTATACTGACAGAATTTATTAATATATTTTAAATTACGTATATTTTATTTTTGCTATTTTTGTGTGCACATGTAAATGTCATAAACTCTACTCGCAAATTATTGCTACCTTACTAAAAAAAAAACAAATATGGCGGCGCGGTGAATATTTGAGGTTATGTATAACAGTTTCTTGTATTTGTATTTTTAGAGACAGTGTAATTTATGCTCATGAATGTCACAGACTTTTATAATATTAATTTATAATTTCTTCCAGTCCTTTACTTGGGCTGATATAGAAGCATTTGAAGGTACACTGGCAGGCAGTTCTCAGAACTCGTACAATGTCCTGCGTTAGACGTCACAGTCTCATATTCCGCCCCGACTGCCTTCGAGATTTATCGATAGTCCAGGAGCATTGCGCAGTAGAAACCAAGAGAAATGGATGTGAAGAAAGCCATTAACAGAATATTTCACATATTTCCTCAAGCGCAAGCATAATTAAAGATTCTTTTAAAAAATAAAAATATTCGCATGTTACACAAAGCAAGGCTGTGGTGTTAATTACTCTTTTAATTAGATATATCCAGCTTTGCGTCAATAATTTATGTACAGAACTTTTCTGAAGTATCAATGAAAAGTGAAACACAGTGTACATTTTCTTCCTAATGGCTCCAGAGGGCAGGGCAGTATCCAGTATGACGACATTCCAAACTACTGCCACGCCACCTAGATATTAGACAGAAAAAAATGGCACTTCTGTAATGAAAGTGTACTTAGTATCGCTTTCGTATAGTATTGGCATACTTAGATTTCTTAAGACAGCACTCCGACATATTCACATCTACCCGCCTTTACACTGCCGTCTGCAGTGTCAAACACTGAAATGCCATTAGCTACCAAATATCTTTACATACATGGAAATCTACACAGAGTTGTTAAGCGGGAGGAGGATGCTGAATAGAACGCCATCTCTTGGGAAATGAAACATCCACAAATTATTCTGGAAACAATTAACCCTTTAAAGACGAAGCGTATCTGTTTTATATAAGGACTCAGTGCGTACCGCGCTGTAAACACTCTCCACTTCGGTTATAAAAACCAGTCTCTTAATGTTTTATAAGGCAAAAGTTGCTGTTTGTTCTGAGATCCGTACAAAACACATAAACGCAATGTGGGCACCACGTAGAATTTTTTAATGTTAAGCCTGGTCGTACGTAAAGTTACCGCTAGGCTTTAAAAGGTTAAAATATTTAACTCATCCTTAGTCCCGATGGCCGCGCGGTCTAAGGCGTAGGTCTGCGGCCGAGCGCTTGCTGGAATCGTGGGTTCGAATCCCACCAGGGGCATGGATTTTTTTGTCTCGTACAGTGTTTGTGTTGTCAGGTAGAGGTCTCTGCGACGGGCCGATCCCTCGTCCAGAGGAGTCCTACCGAAAGTTGTGTGTGACTGAGTGTGATCAAGTGAAAATGAAAACCCTCTACACCTGCTGTGAACAGGTAGGTAGAAGAGGGAAGGACAACGAACGAACGAGCTCATCCTTAGAATGTATACAATAATAAGTGGAATGAAAAGCATGCAATAACACTGGGGGCCGCGGTGGCGCAGTTGGTTGAGGCACTGCACTACAAACCGGCAGGTCGCGGGTTCGATTCCCGATGGTGTCAGTGGATTTTATTTCATTAACATAATCCTATCGGTCGGTCGGTCCTGGGGTCGACTCAGCCTCTAACAGAAATGAGTACCAGGAGTATTTCCTGGGGGTAAAGACGGCCGGTGCGTAAGGCTGACAACCTTTACCACATTCATGTGCCGACTGTCTAGAAATCTGGGAGCCTCAACCTCCTGGAACCCTGTGGGCCTGTAATGGGACTGCTTTTACCTTTTACAGTCACAACTTTAATATTTTACACATTTCAAACTTCCAAAGTGTGACATTTAACTAATGATAATTTCACAGTTGTGATGAAATGTATTGAAAGTGACCTAAAATTGCTTGTCTTTTCGTTTTTAAACAGAACATAACGGTGTAAATTCAAATGTGAAGTAAGGAAAAGAAAATAAAGAAGATATTTACTTATCAAATGCATCTTTACCTTTACCAATTCCCGGAAATGACGCACCTAATTCGTCAGTCAGTTTATCCAACTTGTGTAACTCGCTGCTTTTTTACTCCCACAATATATCCTGCTATATATTAATACATTTTCTCATATCTCTGAAACGACAATTTTCTACAATTGATGTTTTTTTTGCTATCAAATAACTATTTTGGTACACACTGTACTGTAATTTTTTAGCTTCTTACCCAGTTTAATATTTGTATTTTGACTCTACAATTACAAATCTATGACATAAACAACCATTATTGTCTGTTTTTTTGGTTGAATACCTCCCTAAGGATGGTCGAAAAAGGCCGAAACATGTGGCAGGTTTACCACATATTTGTATATCGTTTTATCGAATTATAGTGCAGTTGATATATATATTTTGACTTTTCTTACTGTACAGAACCTGGATAATTTTAAATTAACCAAAATTTTCCATGTTCCAAGAAGTAGGTATTCTTAAAAAATAAATTTTACGTGACTGTGATGATGATGATGATGATGATGATGATGATGATGATGATGATAACAACACACGCTGTAGTAAAATTTATTAACAATGGTCCATTTGTTTAAGTCATTCTACTTTGCAGTGCTTACCATTTGTACTTACCAACGAATGGTGATAGTGATGACGATGATAATGGTAACGGTAACGGTGTAAGAACAAGAATAACAAGATTATAACCAGTATGAGTCACGGAGCCCCTTACTCGTTCCGGAAACACAAAACGTCATCACCATTTTTAAAATACCCTGCTGCTATGCCTGATTCTTGTCCATTTATCTAAATTCACAGTCCTAAGATGCTATTAATGTTATCCTCCATTAACCTTTTTAAAGCCTAGCGGTAAGTTTACGAACCACCAGGTTTAACATTAAAAAATTCTACGTGGTGCCCACATTGCGTTTATGTGTTTTGTACGGATCTCAGAACAAACAGCAGCTTTTGCCTTATAAAGCATTAAGAGACTGGTTTTTATAACCGAAGTGGAGAGTGTTTACTGCGCGGTACGCACTGAGTCCTTATATAAAACAGATACGCTTGGTCTTTAAAGGGTTATTTTAGCCTTGCATCTCTACAGTGCAAATGCACCTAAGGTAAGAGCTTCCAAACTAAAGCTTTGTAATGTTTTTCTATTCCATCTACATGTTTGCCCCATCGTAAAAGCTTTGATTTTACTGTACACCTAACTTCTCTGAATGCACCACATGATTCGATGTCATGTAAACACCTAACTATAAGCAAAATATAAAGTTCACCCTATAACATTCCATGAAGGACTAGAAGGGAAATAGAGGTATAGATCTGCTCTTTCTTGAACATCGGCGCTAGATGCGTGTGGCTGGTGAACACCACGCCCCGGTCGCTTTACCCCCGGGAATGAGAACTGGCTGGGTGGGCCCCAGGGCCAGTGCGGAAAATCTCGCGCCCACAGCAATTCGATTCTCTTACAGTCCAGCCCGTATCGATTCGATATATCGACTGAACTATCCGGGTCCAACATATAACTATCCGCCCTTTATTTAATTTTTATTTCGAAGTGCTTTTTTACCTTTCTGGCACTGTTATTATTTTTATAAATAAGTAAATAGATAAATAAATAAGCCATAAATAAATTTATTGTGAGATCAGGCAAGTACATAATGCAGACAATTCGACTGGATCTATAAGTCTCAGCGTTTTGCTCATCTTACCTCATAATGGTGATGTATCCACTTGGCAGCTTGTTCTGTGATGAGAGATACGAACTGGATAAATGTGTCATACTGTAATGGCAAAACCAGCAGGCGGCTAGGAATAACACTGGAAGATTAAACACACTTTATATTTTAACTGAATAAACCTTTACATGTCGAACCTAAATGAGACGAAAAAGGGAACCTTTCGGAAAGTGCGTATGGTCTAAGGAATTGAAAGTGTAACCTAGTATAGGTAACTCAAATGAATACAAACTTTTTTACCGCGAAAGCCAAAAGTAAAATCAAGAATTTAAGGCTCCTTCTTGAGAAGCTAACAGTTCCTCAGCTAGTCAATAAATTCCCCGCATTTTATGGAACCCGAAGGTTCATTACCGCATTCACAAGGGCCCGCCACCTTTCCCTATCCTGAGCCAGATCAATCCAGTCCATGCCTCCCTCTCACTTCTTGAAGATCCGTTTTAATATTGTCCTTCCATCTACGCCTGCGTCTACCAAGTGGTCTCCTTAAGTGACCCTGACCTATAGAGGCTTCTAAATTTCCATGTACCAAATCTCATATCCCGTTTCCTTAGCCTCTGTCATAGCGAAGAATTAATCCAAGTCCGAGGCTTTGTAGATTGTTTTGTAACATGTTTAGTTTTTACGGTGAGAAGTTGTTAGCACCTCGCCCAACCCCCAAGCTGAAGGACCATCCCTTGTCGGTTGTTCGGGACTGCTTATTCAATGTGTTCGCGGCTACCCTCCATAATTGGAGACCGTTCCTCCATCCGCAACCAGAGGACGCACCAGGCCGTTGTGAAACGGACCGCTTCCTGGACAAATATTATTAAAAACGTTGAGTTACAAACTCTGATATTTACGTCACCTTGCCTGCTGGCTTATAGAATTGCTTATTCACCGGTTAACGGGCCTGTTAGATGATTACACTTGAATAAGGGAGATATTTTTAAACCCTTTGTTCCATCAGATTTCTTTCATGAACATTTGCAGGGCATATTAGTTGCATATGACGACACCGTGTTTAGCGATACTTTTGTGGCGTCTGAACTCCCGTGCTTATGCGGACGATACGCTCTGTCACGTGATAGGGGCCGTCGCCGTGGATGTACGGAGTCTAGTTAAATAGTTTCGATATTTGGCATTGCTGTACCGTTTCTGTGCAGTTATTTTTATTTATTCAGGTTGTCGAATAAAGGAGGATGCGGTGGGCGATGCATATGGCGAGTATAAAAGGGAAGAGAAATGCATACAGAATATTTGTGGGGAAACCTGAATGAAAGATGCCAATTGAAAGACCTAAGCGCAGATGGGAGGATAATATTAAAACAGATTATAAAGAGATATGATGGGAGGATGCAAGATTGATTGATGTAGCTGAGGGTAGGGACAAGTGTGAGGCTTTTGTGAATATGGCAACGAGCCTGCGGGTTCTAAAGAGTGCGGGGGGAATTTTGTTATTGGCTGAGATGCTGTTAGCCATGGCTCTTAGCTAGGCGGTTAACATTTTAAAGCCTAGCGGTAACTTTACGTACCACCAGGTTTAACATTAAAAAATTCTACGTGGTGCCCACATTGCGTTTATGTGTTTTGTACGGATCTCAGAACAAACAGCAACTTTTGCCTTATAAAACATTAAGAGATTGGTTTTTATAACCGAAGTGGAGAGTGTTTACAGCGCGGTACGCACTGAGTCCTTCTATAAAACAGATACGCTTCGTCTTTAAAGGGTTAAGTAGCTGTTGATAAGTTGCAGATAGTTATCCAGAATTGTTGACAGATGGCAGGGCAGGCTACTTTCACTTATTGTGAATACCAAAGACATCCAGTCTGTGAGATTCCGGGCTGCAACTCCACCGAAGCAAAATTTAAAAATAGAAATATTTTGTAGACACGGCTATATAAAATTTTTTTACGTGATGTACGCTTTAGCCTACATCAACCACCGAAATCAGCTGATGCCTAGTACATTAGAATATTGAAAAATATAATAAAAATCGGCGAATTTGTAGATTTGTTCTTTTTCTGCTAGTTTTAATTTCTCCTGTAACGTAACTAGATGTCGGCTCGTAGATTTTGACATGATTTTCAAAATATAGTTTTTAAAATCAAACATAAATTACACACAACCTCAGGGTAAACCCCCCCCCCCAAAAAAAATTCTAGATGCACCAATGGTCCAATGTATAATAATTTGAAGTCGATATCTTGTGAGTGGTACAAAGGGAGAAACTGACTTTCCGCATGCAGTTCCTAGTAGTGGCTAAAACTACCCTATCTCTATAAAGAAATTCTCGCAGCTTACGAGCATATGGACTAATAAGCGCTTCTTATCTCAGTGAAGCTGTCAAATACAGTTTCGTGTAAACAGCCTTACACGAGTAAAGTACACAAGAAAGAGAACCAACCGTTAACAATCTCATCAGAGATGATAATTATAAAATTATAACCTCCAAGCTGTAATTTGTTGGCGATCGAACACAAAGACTTCTAGCTGCACTCGCTGTTGATGTGCTTACCTTCGAATGATCGAGCGTGGTGCAAAAGTGGCCCAAGCGCGATATGAAGCGTATGCGTGTCAGACGCCTTCCATACGTTGTCAGTCATACGCTAGTGCAGTGGTTACCAACCTGTGGGTCGTGGAACCCCCTTGGGGGCGCTGCAGGGATATTTCAAGGAGCTGTCAAGGTGATTTAAATAGCCCCGGTAATTCACATAACTTCGCAGAAATTTTGCTCCTACAGACAGCGCCTGGTTTCGCCTATTATCGTATATTCTTCTACAATATTGTTATAATTAATATAAATATGATCACGCCGATTCCAGTGGCCGCGCGGTCTAAGGCGTGGGTCTGCGGCCGAGCGCTTGCTGGGATCGTGGGTTCGAATCCCACCGGGGGCATGGATTTTTTTCTCTTGTACAGTGTTTGTGTTGTCAGGTAGAGGTCTCTGCGACGGGCCGATCCCTCGTCCAGAGGAGTCCTACCGACTGGGGTGTGTGTCTGAGTGTGATCAAGTGAAAATAAACAACCTCGACACCTGCTGTGAACAGGTAGGTAGAAGGGGGAAGGACTGCGAAGCGAAACAATTTTCAAGGTGGGGAAGAAACTTTCTGAAAACCTTCCGTTGTTATATTCATTTTAAAGGCAAAGAACCGAGACATGGACGTCGTTTGGACTCGTGGGGAGAAGCACAAGTTAGAGCAGTGAGGGCCAACCACACCGAGTATAAAGGCCCCTTCTGAACCTAAAAATTTTCGCAGACTCCCACATAATAACAGATATACTGTGAGGTTCTGTCAACTGAGAGAGCACACATTGACAAAACATTATTCTGATCCAAGAAACCTTGTGATTTAGCATCCTATTCGTCACTATAAGAATAATCATTATATTTATAATAATCATGATTATATTTATCGTTTCGTAGTCCTTCCCTCTTCTACCTACTTGTTCACAGTAGGTGTTGAGGGTTTCTGTTTTCACTTGATCACACTCAAACACACACCACAATCGGTAGGACTCCTCTGGACGAGAGATCAGCCCGTCGCAGAGACCTCTACCTGACAACGCAAACACTGTACAAGAGAAAAAAAAATCATGCCCCCGGTGGGATTCGAACCCACGATCCCAGCAAGCGCTCGGCCGCAGACCTACGCCTTAGACCGCGCGGCCACTGGGATCGGCAGGTTGAAAATCGACACGTTAAAAAGGCAAAGTTCGCCTTATATCGCGCCATGAAAGCCTGGAGGGAGAGAAGACGTATAGGTCTATTTTTTCTTCAACCTCGACGCTAGATGAGATGGATGGTCAGCGCCACGCCCCGGCCGTTTTACTCCCGGGAAAGAGACCCGCTGCCTATTGTACAGGAGGTTTTGTGGGCCCCAGGGCCGGTCTGGACGGGGGCAGAAAATATCGCCCTCACCGGGATTCGATCCCCGGGCCTTTCAGCACGAAGCTAGTCGCTATACCGACCTTGCTCTCCCGGCCCCTAATCGCTCGCATGAAACAAAATTTCGTCCGCAGACACCCACGAACGGAGCCCTTAACCACAGCGTCTTCGCGGCCGAAGAACTTGAGGTCCTGTAGTGACATGGCCAAGGGGGTAAGCGTGATGGATTTTATTAACTTGCTGAAAGCGTCAAGAGCAGGCTGTTCATGTCAAAATTCGTTCATTTATTCTCAAGGCCCCTTATTCTGGCTGTTTATATCTTGATTTCTATTGTAATATTGTATTCTATGAACCAACAGGTAGAAATATGGGTTACGTAGTCAATCGATCCGCAGCAGATGGGATGTTAAAGAAGATGGGATGTTAAAGAACCACCCAAGTCGATGACGTGTCACAAAAACTGAAGTTTTTGTAGTTTTTTATGATAATAAATTAATAGTTTTCCCTTGGGATGACGTTTTTATGCGTTATATGGTGTATTTCTTATTTCAGAATGTAGGCTAATGGAATTTCTTATGTATGAATGAAACGACATTGACAGACAGCCATACGCTGGTTTGATTTCACGCGCCATTCATAACATGCAGATCAGAACAGAGGCAGGCTGGGGTGTAAAGCAGTGTGGAAACAGAGGATATGTATTTAGCGTGTTCATGTAACCAACATGAAGGTGTTATCTCTTCTGTCACATTCTGCCATATTTCATTTCCGAAACCGTTGAAATGGTCTGGGTTTGTGTTGTTCACGCCGTGTATATTCTTACCATCAATACATCAACTAACTAACTAACTAACTAACTAACTAACTAACTAACTAACTAGCTAGCTAGCTAGCTAACTGACTGACTGACTGACCGATTGACTAACTAACTAACTAACTAACTAACTAACTAGCTAGCTAGCTAGCTAACTAACTGACTGACTGACCGATTGACTAACTAACTAGCTAGCTAGCTAGCTAGCTAGCTAACTAACTAACTGACTGACTGACTGATTGACTAAATAACTAACTAGGTAACTAGCTAGCTAACTGACTGACTGACTGACTGACTGACTGACTGATTAACTAACTAACTAACTACATGGAGCAGAGGCCTTCTTGAGAAGCTAACAGTTTCTCAGCTAGACAATAAATTCCCCGCATTTTATGTAACCCGGAGGTTCATTACCGCATTCACAAGAGCCCGCCACCTGTCCATATACTGAGCCAGCTCAATCCAGCCCATGCCTCATACCACGTCTTGAAGATCCATTTTAATATTATCCTCCCATCTACGCCCGGGTCTTCCAAGTGCCCGCCTTCCCTCAGGTCTCCCCACCAAAATCCTGTACGCGTCTCTCTTTTCCCCCATACGTGCTACATGCCCTGCCCATTTCATTCTTCTCGATTTGATTACCCGAGTTATATTTGGTGATGAGTACAGGTCATTAAGTTCCTCGTTATATACATTAACTAACTTATGCATTTAATAACATACATTCAGAAGCAATTATAAAACTACATGTTTCGGCACCGGGGTGCCATCATCAGGGAGTTACTGGGTTAAGTCTGCAGAGTGGTGTTGAACATAACTTCATATATAAATCATTTAACAGCGCCAATGGTATACCGGACGCTCAGAGTGATTTAAAAAGGAGTTAGCTGCCTTTTCGTCCTATATTAAACACTTTTAAGTCTACTGTTCCGTTTATGAAGCACCAAATTTCAAAGATAAAACGTTTTCTCTGTGCACGCCATGAACGCATATCTTGTAGTGGAGGTGTACCTCCACTCATTCTTAACCTGGCCGTATATGAAAGTGAATGGTCATTTTTCACGCCTCCAGCCACTCTACCTCCGAGGCAAACAACCACGTTTAACAATAAAAAAAATTATATATGCTGCCAGTGAGTGTGTCCGTGTTTTGTATGATTCTAAATAAAAAGGGGTATGCTTTTGCTGTGCACAAATTGACTGGTTTTTATGGCCGAGAGAGAGTCTGTTCACTACGCGGTACGAACTTATTCTTTAAATATAACTCATGTTAATTTCAACCGTGGGCCGGGACATCTCAGTCGGTATAGCGACTCGCTACGGGCTGGACGGTCCTTGGATCGAATCCCGGTTGGGGGCGAGATTTTCCGCGCACGTTCAGATCTGCACTGGGGCCCACCCAGCCTTCTGTAAAATGCGTACCGGGTCTCTTTCCCGGGGGTAAAGCGGCCGGGGTGTGGCGTTGATCATCTACCCCTATTTAGCATGGAGGTTAAAGAAAGAGCAGAGATATACCTGTATTTCCCCTCTGTGCCTTCATGTCGTTTTGTACGACAAATATTACATTTGACCTTAACTGGTAAGGCCGTGCCATGCCTCAGGCTGATAGTCGCCGGCCTCTGACCCTACAGTCTCGTGTTCGGTCCCGGGTCAGTCCATGTTAGATTTATGGTGGACGAAGTGTCACTGGGACAAGTTTCTCTCCAAGTACTTCTGTTCTTCCCTCGTAAGTATCTTTCCACCAATGTTCTATACTCATTTTATCTACACGTTATTCTTACCAGAAAGATAAGACGGTCGAAGACTGAGCCATCAAGAAAGAAATGCTCTATCGGAAGTCGGAGAACGTGGATAGAAAATCCTTTCAGTAAACGTTTAATGTCATAAATTATACAATTACATATTAGGCGTCTGGCTTATAAATTTGTCGATGTTATTTTTATATTGGTTTAAACCAACCAAATAAAATCCCTGCTTTGCATTCAGCTCAAACTGAAAGTTAAAGACCGTGCACTAACAAATACCAACTCATGCACTATTGGAAAGTTTACATGAAAACTTATAGAAGCCCCTACGTATGTTTCGACGAGCAGGTCGTCATCTTCAAGGGGTCGTTCATTGGTGTAAGCTCCACTTAGACGTCCATACGTTAAAACACATTAACCCTTTAAAGACGAAGCGTATCTATTTTATATAAGGACTCCGTGCGTACCGCGCAGTAAACACTCTCCACTTCGGTTATAAAAACCAATCTCTTAATGTTTTATAAGGCAGAAGTTGCTGTTTGTTCTGAGATCCGTACAAAACACATAAACGCAATGTGGGCACCACGTAGAATTTTTTAATATTAAACCTGGTGGTAAGTAAAGTTACCGCTAGGCTTTAAAACGTTAAGACGAAACGTATCTGTTTTATATAGGAACTGAGTGCTTACCGCGCTGTAAACACTCTCCACTTCAGTTATAAAAACCAGTCTCTTAATGTTTTATAAGGCAAAAGTTGGTGTTTGTTCTGAGATCCGTACAAAACACATAAACGCAATGTGGGCACCACGTAGAATTTTTGAATTTTAAAGCTGGTGGTACGTAAAGTTACCGCTAGGCTTTAAAAGGTTAACATGTTAAATCTGATGCAAAACTTTGTTAGTTACAAGCCATAAACAGGTGTGTGAAAAGTGGTGTAAACCTAAGGAATGCAATTACTTGTATTTAAATTTATTTTCAAAAGGGACGGACGGACAGAACGGATGGATGTGTGAGTGGGTGGGTTTGATAGGTAGGTACTTAGGTTCAGGCGCGCATCCAGAAATTTTCTTTTGGGGGGGGGGGTGTGACCCCGATTTTATACATAATTTATTATTTATTTTAAAAGTTATGTTATAAAATTAATGCTGTAAGTACAACATAACGCTGTCTGCAGCTGCATTTATATACATATAAATATAACTACATGTTCCAAGACTCAATCACAGTGTCCTGTCTGTGTTTCTTAATTTAATTAATTTATTTTTCAAAATTCTAATGTACTGGTCATCAGCCGATTTCAGCGGCTGATTTCAGCTGAAGGGGAAAGCACGTAAAACTTTCGATATCATAATATGTACAAAATCTATGTTTTTTTAAATTTCCATTTTGGGGGATTTTGGGGGGGGGGCTGCAGCTCGGCGGCCCCCTCCTTGGGTGCGCCTTTGCTTGGGTATGTAGAATGGCGTCTAGGTTGTTATGTATCCATACTGAAAAGAAAAATGTACGTATTTAAAGGGCCCTCGTTCAATAAAGGCTGTTTTGCCACCGATTTATGGTAAATCTACTGCTTATCTTAGGCCTTACCGTCATATTTCTTTACCGTTCCAATTTCCGACAGTTCGTGCCAGTCACGCCGTGAGAAGCAGCACAAATTGTGCAGCCTTGGAGTGGAAACTAATTGCTATAAAGTCAGCCTCCCATAACACAGAATGAGCCCCACTTATGTAAACAAGAGATGTTGCTGTGATTAAGGGTGAGGGTTCAGTGATGAAGGGTTTAGCAGATTAAACACAACCAATACCGTCAGGGAGGTGGGGAAGCGTCATAATAGGGTAGGTGAATGAATGGCGAAAAAACTGTACGGCATAAAACACAGTGGGTTGGGAACGGTCATGCCTCGTTCAGCTCTAGGTCTAGTGCGTCTGCTGTGTTAGGAATGTCATAGGCCCAAGCTAACTAACTAACTAACTAACTAACTAACTAACTCCATGGAGCAGAGGCCTTCCGTGAGAAGCTAGCAGTTTCTCAGCTAGTCAAGAAATTTTCCGCATTTTATGGAACCCGAAGGTTCATTACCGCATTCACAAGAGCCCGCCACATGTCCCTATCCTGAGCCAGCTCAATCCAGTCCATGCCCACCCATCCCACTTCTTGAAGATCCATTTAATATTATCGTCCCATCTACGTCTGAGTCTCCCAAGTGGTCGCCTTCCCTCAAGTCTCCCCACCAAAATCCTGTATGCACCTCTGGGAACTACGTGCTACATGCCGCACCCATCTCATTCTCCTCGTTTTGATTGCCCGAATAACATTTGGTGATGAGTACAGGTCATTAAGTTCCTCGTTATGTAGTCTTCTCCACTCCCCTGTCGCCTCGTCCCTCTTAGGCCCAAATATCCTCCTCAGCATCCTATTCTCGAACACCCTCAGTCTTTGTTCCTCCGTCAGTGTGAGAGACCAAGTTTCACACCCATACAAAGCAACAGGTAAAACTACAGTTCTGTATACCCTATTCTTTGTGTTTTTGGATAGCAACCCGGAAGACAAAAGATTCTGCACCGGATGATAGCAAGCATTACCCGACTTCAATCTGCTCTGAATTTCTTCATCAATGGAGTTTCTATCCGTTAGGGCTGTTCCCAAATATTTGAATTCTTCCACCCTTTCAAAGGATTTACTGTCTGTCTTCATGCTGTGACTGTGTCCTGCATTCTGATTTCGAGACATGACCGTGTACTTAGTTTTCTCAGTATTTACTTCTAGATCAATTTCCTTACTAGCGACTACTAAATTTTCTACGTTTTTCTTTATACCATATACGCATTTGCCCAATATATTAACATTCGTTTCGCAGTCCTTCCCTCTTCTACCTACCTGTTCACAGCAGGTGTCGAGGTTGTTTCTTTTCACTTGATCACACTCAGACACACATCACAGTCGGTAGGACTCCTCTGGACGAGGGATCGGCCCGTCGCAGAGACCTCTACCTGACAACACAAACACTGTACAAGAGATAAAAAAATCCATGCCCACGGTGGGATTCGAACCCACGATCCCAGCAAGCGCTCGGCCGCAGAGCTACGCCTTAGACAGAAGCCCAAGTTCGATACTAGTGAAGGTCGTTTCATTGAGATCACAAACATTGGAAAATATCTTGAAATATCTTGAAATATCTTGAAATATCTTGAAATATCTTGAAATACAGTCGAACGCGGTTATAACGATATCGGGTTATATGAGACATCGTCTGTCGCGTCAGATATTCTGTGGTACCAATGAACCTTTTAAAGCCTAGCGGTAACTTTACGTACCACCGGGTTTAACATTAAAAAATTCTACGTGGTGCCCACATTGCGTTTATGTGTTTTGTACGGATCTCAGAACAAACAGCAACTTTTGCCTCATAAAACATTAAGAGACTGGTTTTTATAACCGAAGTGGAGAGTGTTTACAGCGCGGTACGCACTGAGTCGTTATATAAAACAGATACGCTTCGTCTTTAACCTTTTAAAGCCTAGCGGTAACTTTACGTACCACCGGGTTTAACATTAAAAAATTCTACGTGGTGCCCACATTGCGTTTATGTGTTTTGTACGGATCTCAGAACAAACAGCAACTTTTGCCTTATAAAACATTAAGAGACTGGTTTTTATAACCGAAGTGGAGAGTGTTTACAGCGCGGTACGCACTGAGTCCTTATATAAAACAGATACGCTTCGTCTTTAAAGGGTTAATTCGTCGCTGTTAACCATAACATTATTCTGCTCGGTTAAAACAACACTCGTTTATAACGACACAAATTATTCAGTCCCTTTTATGACGTTATAAAGGTGTTCGAATTATATTTAATATTTAATAGAAACAAAGAGATACAGTTTTGTGATACAATTTTGTTTATTTACAGTGACTTCTGTGACCTCTGAAACAACTTTGTACCTGCATTAAATTACCTTCAAGGAAAATGAGGTAAGCTAAACAGCCAATATTATTTTTGTAGGATTTGTTGCACGTTTATTTAGAAGCGGTGGTCTACAGACTTCTTGTAACTTGAACGAGATGTACTGTGGGCAGCTATAGACCTATATATGCGGGATTCTATTCCCGTGGGAGAAGACCTTAACTCCAGGCAAGCCGAAGGTTACCTGATTGCGTGTTTTAGAGAGTCATCCAATTAATATCAGATGATTTAATAAAGAGCAAGGAGTTGATGCCATCACATTGGGCGTCATATTTCCCTTACATCATTATATCATTAAGTTATTAGAGAAATGAACAGGAAGTGGGCTGTCCGGGTACATCACCAGGTAACAATAAGGTGGGTAGCCTACAGGCCAGGGACTTAGCGTTTTGGATTGCGAAGTAGTCTGTTAATTGTCATACGCCACCTATTCTTGGACAAAACTGCTTAATTAACAGCTTTATATGATATTTTTAGGGTGACTATGTCATGAGCCGATCCCAGTGGCCGCGCGGTCTAAGGCGTAGATCTGCGGCCGAGCGCTTACTGGGATCGTGGGTTCGAATCCCACCGTGGGCATGGATCTTTGTCTTGTACAGTGTTTGTGTTGTCAGGTAGAGGTCTCTGCGACGGGCCGATCTCTCGTCCAGAGGAGTCCTACAGACTGTGGTGTGTGTGTCTGAGTGCGATCAAGTGAAAATAAGCAACCTCGACACCTGCTATGAACAGGTAGAAGAGGGAAGGCCTGCGAAACGAAAATATGTAATGATATGTTAGAAGGTTGCGACGTGTAGCAGGCGTGGAGGGAGAAAAAGGTGTTTATAATATTTTGTCCGTGAAGTATAAAGAGAAGATGCAACTTGATGAGTGCTACGCTGAATGGTTGGGGCGTGTAGCACGCATGAGGAAATGAAAAATATTTAGAGCATTTTGTTCATAGAATGTGAAAGGAAAATACAATTTTGTAATCTTGGGAATATGACAGTATTCTGTAGGGTATATAATTTGGTGTTGTGAGCACCTGTATGGGTGTACAAACTTCGAACGGTAATGTCTCCCCGATGGCGGTGAAAATACAAATTTGGCAAAATTACAATGTACCTATTTTATATTATATACACCGCTCATCTTGTCACAATCTTCGTACCAATGAACAAACGCACTGAATATGATACGTATATAATGTCTATTAAAGACCCTTTTGTGGTGATCCCTCTGAGGATGAAAACTTTTTGTCAAAACGTATATAAGGGTCTTTAATGTACAATACATATATTTTTTTATCTAGTGCATTTGTTGGTTGTTGTGAAGATCATGATATTACGTGTTCTGATAAAAGATAATTATCGACAGTTGGCACATATGAATCTATTTTGTTACGTTGTGTAGAAGAGTATCTAGAATAGTATTATTATTATTATTATTATTATTATTTTGACTGCAAATGGGTTTGTATCCGATGGCAGTGGTACAGACAAAATAACACACATCACAAAAAATAACACACCACACTTAAACAAAACACAGCACACAAAATTACAAAAACAGTAAAGGACACATACTGAACACAATAAATACAATTACAAAACAAATACAATTACTATACAAATAAAATACACATACAATTATAATACAAATACAATTACAAATACAATACACATACATATACAATACAAATACAATTACAATTACAGTTAACTTAAATTTGATGAATTAATATTAATTAATTAATTAAGTAATGGAGAAACAAAGAATCTCTTGCTTCAAAGTATCTCTCAGTATGTTACAAATTCTGATAATAACGTTAACATGGATATGGATTTGTGGGCAGCAGTTGGCAGTCATTTTAAAATAATCTATAAACTGATGTAACATATCTTTCTTTCTAAATAGCCGCCTAAATATCCATACAGATCATTCTAACAAAATTGTGTCATATACCAATAGACTAATCCAAGGGGGTACAGTACCCCCCTCCCTGACCCAAATGACCTAATCCCTGACGTTCGTAAATTCGACTTAAACATTTTTTTCTACACATTCAGTGTTTTTCCCATTGACTGATTTACTGCAACTTCTATTCTTATTCTTATTCTTATTCTTATTATTATTATTATTATTAAGATGTTAAGACAGTTATGTTTTGATTCGTGTCTGAACAGACGGGTATTGGATTAACATTACACAAGCGTATATTGCAGAAATACAATTCAATACACTAGTTGTACCTGTGCGAATAATTCGCGCGTGGAAATATTAAAATATTTAATGAACAAAAAGTACAGCATCTTAATCTTACTGAACGTTAAAAATTGTATTTCCTAATGCTTGATACTGGGTAATTTTCTTCGGAGATCAACGGATCAGGAGCAATGTGTAAATAAGAAACAAAATCTATCTAGGACATGTAAATAAGAAACATAACGATTAACCCTTTAAAGACGAAGCGTATCCGTTTTATATAAGGACTCAGCGCGTACCGCGCTGTAAACACTCTCCACTTCGGTTATAAAAATCACTCTCTTAATGTTTTATAAGGCAAAAGTTGCTGTTTGTTCTGAGATCCATACAAAACACATAAACGCAATGTGGGCACCACGTAGAATTTTTTAATATGTAAACCTGGTCGTATGTAAAGTTACCGCTAGGCTTTAAAAGGTTAACTCGACAGTCGTGCCTCAAGCGGACGGCAAGGAAACTGCATGAAATATGTTAGCTTCCCTTGACCTACTCTTGAAGCAGCACTATCAATTTTTAACATTTGTTTTTGTTTAAAAAATGTTGAGATGGAATTAATAAAAACTAAGTAGTTTGTCGTCATTGCCGAATCATAAGGTTTCTAAAAATGTCTGTCTTGAAATATCCGTTTGGAAGTTTGTCGCAAACAAACCTTAATATATATGACGAATTTCGACGTACGTGGGAGTCATGTTACTTGACGATTTGCTGACTGGTACCCTTACATACGTCGAGGAGTGTCAGTATTTTACGTCCGAGTGTTTGAATTAACATATGCCTGAGGGTCACAGTACACATTTCACTAAAATCTGAATCCAGCCCATAAAACTCGTCCACTTTGAAACTGCCATTGTTTATCTAAGCTCCAGCAAACTGGAAATGAGATTTCTCAGCCACTAAGGCGACAGACTAGCCAACGGTGTTAAAGAGTCCTGGTAAGGCTACAACCTTGCTGTTTGTCACCGTTTGCAGACTGTAGGCCCCGTCCGTGTCCCTACCCAGCGACCTCTAGTGTCTGTTATCGTAGTAATGAAGCGGCCGCAGCTGGAACCTGAGGCTGACCTACTTCTTAGTGCAGGATTGTGGAGGTGTGTGGAGTTTAACTGCCATTTTCCTAATAAGTTTTTGTGTACAGCATATATTCTGTCGCCCGATCTTGTCTTAGAGGGATGTAGGAACCTTACATAAGGTTCTTAGACTTTTCACACCGGAAGTGCTAACAGTCCCATGAGCGGACCTCAGCACAATAGACTGTAATTTTTGCGGCGTCTCCCTCCTCGTATTACAGCCAGATTACTACGTTTTCTCAGTAACCTATCCTCTTTAATTGAAGTCCTTAGTAATCGAATTATAGTGGGCGGGTCTATCGACTGTTTATCAATATCGCATTAAGTATAAGCTGTATCCGCCATTATATTCGGGTCTACCGGCTAACGGTTACAATAGATGGGAAAACCTTTCGGTTGTTTTTATGTATGAACCAATAAGGGAAGTCGCAACCTTCTGGTTTACAAACCCTTTTAGTGTGGCAGGTCAGTCCTTCTGAAGATGGAAGCAGTTTGTTTCTCTTAACGGTTGGTAATCTCCTAGACTACCAGACCACACGGTGTCATAAAGCGGAATACCAAACATTAATCTTCACTGTCCGGAAACCTCAAATCTTATAAATTTTTTATAGACCCCACCAGTTGGCAAGATTCGTCTCAGGAAGCGAATTTACTCAACGGGTAACGATTAAATTTAGTGTCTAAGGTCTATGCCAAAAGTTGGGGGAATTATTTTGGGTCGTCAAAGTCAAAATATAAAATCTTAAATTAATTAACAATTAAGAAATATATTTACAAAAGTGACTTGTTATATAGTCCTCATAACACAAAATTTAAATTTCTAATTTTTGAAAATTTTTGGATATTTCATACATTTAACAAAATACAGGCGTAATTTATACGGTCATACAATAGTGCACGTGCTTTGTAATGCTGTATTCTGTCAAACTACAGATTTGGGCCTATATGTGAAATAACCTAGACTAATGCAAAATTACGAATAACGTTTTTGACAGCTTCCGCAGACGAGTGTGAAAAAATATGGTGCGTATGGACGTCACGGTGTGCAAATCGAAGATGAATGATTGACATTACATTGCAGGTTCGCACCCAGAATTGTTTTGCTCGGAGCGGGGGGGGGGGCTGACCCTGAGGCTATATATAATTTATATTTGATTTTAAACATTTGTTATAAAAAATCATGTCGCAGTTATAACATAACACCGTTTGCAACTGCATGTTCCGTGTCCTATCTTTTTTTTACGTCATTAATTTATTTTTAAAAATTCTAATGTACGAGTCATCAGCCGATTTCAGTGACTGTTTTTGGCTGAAGGGTAAAGCATGTAAAACGTTTGATACCATGTCTACAAAATCTGCGTTTTTTAAATTTGGGTTGTGGGGGGGGGTTGGGGGAGGCTGCAACCTGACGGCCCCCCCCCCCCCCCGCTTACACTACTGTTCCATGGGCTTGTACTGCGCAACGTACTGCAAACGGTGCGTGTCGCAACCAACAGTCTGGTTCGTTGCAACCTAGTGTGCCATATGACGGCTGAGGGAGGATACAGCCCGATTGTTTCAGCCGTTGGACAGATACGAGAACACCGGAGAGTAAAAGAGGACGTGCAACAGCAAGAGAGAAACAGAACAAAATAAGGAAAGAAAGAAACCATCATATATACAAACAAAACGAGTGAAAGGAGAAAGGAAAGAATAAACCACGAGAGAAAGCGTAACAAAAAGATAAGAGAAAGAGAAGATAGAAGACAGATAACAGAACACCGGAGAGTAAAAGGGGTCGTGCAGCACCAAGAGAGAAACAGAACAAAATAAGGAAAGAAAGAAACCATCATATATACAAACAAAACGAGTGAAAGGAGAAAGGAAAGAATAAACCACGAGAGAAAGCATAACAGAAAGAATGGAGAGGGAAAAATGAACGTGCTGTGTTGTATGGTTTGATATGGATAGAATTCCCACTTGCCTAGTGCGCGCGCGCGCGCGCGCGCACACACACACACAGGGCGAGGGCGCGCACTAGCACGCACGCACACATACACACGCTCTCTTGCTCTCTGTCTGTCTGTCTGTAATGAGCATTCTGTACAGGACGAGTGTTGATGGTAATGGGAAAGGTCTAGACGCAATGATGAATCGCCTCAGTGCGCCTAATTGCTGTCTGATATTATGATACTTCTGAAGTCTCAATCAAAACACTACCCACTGCCTGCTACTAAGAGGCCTTCAGGGCGACAGTGGCACAAGTAACCTGCTGTGTGTTGTGATTAACCCTTTAAAGACGAAGCGTATCTGTTTTATATAAGGACTCAGTGCGTACCGCGCTGTAAACACTCCACTTCGGTTATAAAAACCAGTCTCTTAATGTTTTATAACGCAAAAGTTGCTGTTTGTTCTGAGATCCGTACAAAACACATAAACGCAATGTGGGCACCACGTAGAAATTTTTAATGTTAAACCTGGTCGTGTGTAAAGTTACCGCTAGGCTTTGAAAGGTTAACACAGTGGTTGTTCTCCGCATCGATACCGTGCTACATAAATTGTTTTTCCTGCTGTCTGAATGACAGTCACTCTACTTTCCAACGTGATAGTAAATGCAAAGTACACTTGCCATTTTGAAATTCCCATAACGTATTCATGAGAAAATGTATTACTCTGAAACCCATATTACAAAAAAAATAATCTATCGTTTTCTTGGCGGTTTTATTTTTATCTCAGTCAATAAAGAGTCTGATTGTAGGGTGATTAATAAATGATGAATTCGAAAGTATTTGGAAATTGCCATGACGTAATGCATGTTAGCTTATGCCTTTGACCTTGACAGTATTTTGTCAGGAAGACGTCAGATCATTAGGTGTTTTTATGAGTAAAGAATTTATTCCATTTAAAAATACATTGGGCTGAAGAGCAGTTGTGTGTTGTGCATGCGAATTAATGTTATTGTTATCTGTTGTGTTATATCTAGTTAGAGCTCTGTATAGTGTTCACTTTAGGCTTGTTGTGTGCTGAGCATATAGCGAATAGCAACCAGTGGAATGTGATAGACACTTTTTTAATAGGACGTGTGTTTTCTCTGCAAGCTTCGCGCGGGATATAACATACCCACATCCGCGCTGTCAAGGCCGAAGCTTTACTCCTGAGTAACCGATAGTACGTACTGACTCGACATTTACCTTGGAAGAAATCTGATTT
This sequence comes from Coptotermes formosanus, assembly GCA_013340265.1. Taxonomy (NCBI): domain Eukaryota; kingdom Metazoa; phylum Arthropoda; class Insecta; order Blattodea; family Rhinotermitidae; genus Coptotermes; species Coptotermes formosanus. The sequence continues at coordinate 411,767 of BLKM01012010.1, forward strand.
CAGACACGTTATTCTTTGTAATAAGTACGAGCTAAATGTGTAGTTCTTACTGATTTTAACTCTAATTGCACTGAGTAACTTGAGTCTTTATTTTTATTTAAAGTAAATTGAAAAAATGTGTAATGAGGAGTTGCATAATTAACCCTTTAAAGACGAAGCGTATCTGTTTTATATAAGGACTCGGTGCGTACCGCGCTGTAAACACTCTCCACTTCGGTTATAAAAACCAGTCTCTTAATGTTTTATAATGCAAAGTTGCTGTTTGTTCTGAGATCCGTACAAAACACATAAAAGCAATGTGGGCACCACGTACAATTTTTTAGTGTTAAACCTGATCATATGTAAAGTTACCGCTAGGCTTTAAAAGGTTAATATTGATCACGTGTTATTGTTACGGTGATTAATCAAAACGTGTAAGTTGAACGGGACACATCGACGCCCAGCGACCAGGGGCGCACCCTGAATTCTTCTTTAGGGAGGCTGGCGCTGAGGCTATATACAATTTATTTTTGATTTTGAAAATTGTGTTATAAAAATCACGCTGTAAGCACAACATAACACTGTTTGTAACTGCATTTATGTACATGCCAATATAACTACATGTTCCGTGACTCAATCACACTGTCCTGTCTTCTTGTTTTTTTTTTAATTTTATTAATTTATTGTTCAAAATTCTAATGTACTAGTCATCAGCTGCTATTAGTGGCTGATTTTGGCTGAAGGGGAAATCACATAAAACTTTTGATATCATAATGTATACAAAATCTGTTTTTTAAATTTCGGTTTTGGGGGGTTTGGGGGGCTGCAGCCTAGCAGCCCTCTCCCCCTTGGGTACGCCATTGCCAGCGATTGTATAATATTTTGCTGAAGGTATGCTGGAAACCCTGGATGAACGTGGGGCGATAATATTAATATGGATCTTAGGGAAATGACATTTGAGGATGTGAATTAGATTGAACCGGCTCAGGTTATGATCCAGTTTTGTATGCTAGCTGTGATCAGAGTGGCGGTTCTTCAGTTTCTTTAAAAGAGAAAAATTACAAGGAATTCAACAGCAGCCAGAAGGGCTATAAAGGGGTCGATGGAAATTTCGTACCCTGTAGTTAGAGAAGTAGGGGGGAAAGAGAGGTGCATACAGGATTTTGGTGGGGAGACCCGAAGGAAGGTGACCACTTGGGAGAACCAGGCGTAGATGGAGGATAATATTAAGATGGATCTTCGGGAAGTCGGATGGGGGCATGAACTGGATTGAGCTGGCTCAGGATAGGGACAGGTGGCGGACTCTTGTGAATGCGGTAATGAACCTCGGGGTTCCATAAAATGCGGGGAATTTCTTGACTAGCTGAGAAACTGTTAGCTTCTCAAGAAGGCCTCTGCTCCATGGAGTTAGTTAGTTAGTTAGTTAGTTGGTTGGTTGGTTGGTTGGTTGGTTGGTTGGTTAGTTAGTTAGTTATTTAGTTAGTTAGAGAAGGGGCGAAGTCGGAGTCTAGTAGTATGGCTACAAATTTCTACTGATTTGGTAGATACAGTTGTCGTTACGTACTGCGAGCATGTGACTAACCTGTTAGGGACAAGAACTGTGTTTCTCATCGCACACAATCCTACTCATGTTAGGGAAGAATAACTACTTAATGGGAAATACAGACGTTTTAAAATCTGTATAAAATCGTCTAATGAAATGGGCTGGACAGGTAGCACGTATGGCGGAAAAGAGAGGTGCATACAGGTTTTGTGTGGGGAGACCTGAGGGAAGGCGACCACTTGGGAGACCCAGGCGTAGATGGGAGGATAATATTAAAATGGATCTTCGAGAAGTGGGATGGGGCGTTGACTGGATTGAGCTGGCTCAGTATAGGGACAGGTGTCGGGCTGTTGTGAATGCGGTAATGAACCTCCGGGGTTCCATAAAATGCGGGAAAATTCTTGACTGTCTGAGAAACTGTTAGCTTCTCCAGAAGGCCTCTGCTCCATGGAGTTAGTTATTATAAAATCTTCGCAGGCTGATAGCCGTGTCAGTTGTTTATAAACCTCCGACGTTTCGGAGACGCATTCAGTCTCCTTCCTCAGGGAGCAGTGATCTTCCAGAATGAAACCAGTATTTCTACGGTTTTGGCCCAAGTAACATCAGAAAGTGTTTGAAGTTACATGATGAATTATGGAATTTTATGCATCATATATCAGTGAAATATTTGTCTGCTTTGAAGTTTTCTTACGCCGAAAAGAGCCACGTGTAACTGAAGAGAATCGAATATTTTCCGTACGAATATTTGTGATATGAAATTCATTGTCATCCCAAAAACGTATTCCATTTTATTTTATTCATACCGTGCGTATTTTTATAATGAATGCATTAACAAACTTATGCACTTATTAACCTTTTAAAGCCTATCGGTAACTTTACGTACGACCAGGTTTAACATGTGCCCACATCGCGTTTATGTGTTTTGTACGGATCTCAGCACAAACAGCAACTTTTGCCTTATAAAACATTATGAGACTGGTTTTTATAACCGAAGTGGAGAGTGTTTACAGCGCGGTACACATTGAGTCCTTATATAAAACAGATACGCTATGCCTTTATAGGGTTAAAATACATTCAGAAGCATAGAACTCCTACATGTTTCGGCACCGTGGTGCCATAATCAGGGATTTAGTGTTAAAACATGTAGGAATTTATAGGAGTTCTTTTTATTTCTGAATGTATTTAATTAAGTGCATAAGTTGGTTGATGTATTCTCCCGTCTTACTTTTCTGTCGCATTTTCGTCTTCCTAAGACATTCTCCTTCTCTTCACACGATTCTTTTTCAGTTACTGCCGCTTTATTTGTTACATATTTCATGTTTAAAATTCAAGGTAAAGGTATATGTGCACGGCATGAAAGCGTATAGGGAAGTGCAGATATAGCTCCAATCATTCCTAAGCATGGCACCAGATGGGTGTGGTTAGCTTCACGACCCATAATGTTTATACCAGGGAAGTAAATCTGAACACCCATGGAACAGGAAGCTGGGTGGGCCCCAAAGGAGCCTGTCCGGACGGTTTAGAGGAAAGAAAAACCTCTTGCCCCTCTACCGGGGACTGAACCACGATTCCTCGGTTGGCCAGCCCGTAGCTAATCACTATACTGACTGAGCTACTCCAGGAAATTTTTAAATTTTCACACCAATTATTCGTATACCAAATCGGAGAGTGAAAAATTCTTCGCTCTTCTGGGATGTTATGCAGCATGGAGCGGTAATTAGTTCCTGACTTTGCGGTGCTAACTATCTGTCCCGTCGTCGAGGGTCAAGAAGTCCAGGAACTGCCTGGCCCCTGAAGATGGTACCGATATTTCGTCCCGAAACGTCGGTAACTGCCCCGGAATACCAACCTGTGCTGCGTAATATCCCGGAATACCAACCTGTGCTGCGTAATATCCCGGAATACCAACCTGTATTGCGTAAGATCCCGGAAGAGTGAAGATCTAACTTACACCCCGGCGGAAGTTTGAAATCACGGATGAAGGAGTTATTTAAATAGTTTTTTCCGAATAAATATTTCTTCGGATGTAATTCGGAAACGTTCCGCGTTAATAACCACTTAGCTTAGGTGTTGGTCATCAGGAACAGGTGCACAATGTACCCGACAACTACTTACCAGTTGTTCAAAACTGACAGAAAATAACAAGCGATGAAAAACAATTCACTTGAGAATGAGCAGCAGTCGGTAACTCATGTCTTGTAAAAATTAATTCGCGAATATACTAAACATGAGACTCGAATCCTACCTTTTCCACATACATTGTGCTCGCTTTTTGTTGATCGCAAATTTACAAAAATGTGAATAGGCCCTAGGTCCAGATTATCCACTTAAGCTTTTTCAAAATAATTCCATTTACAGTGCCAACCATCTTACTATTAAGTTCGAAATAGGTGCGTAATTAATAAATTCTAATTAAGCTTTAATGTATTTATATTTATTAATTTTCTACTGTGAGTAATATGAAACATGTACGTGTAATGTAGCATTGAGTCGCGTTCGCGTAACCATTGTTGTCATGGATAAGCCGTACTAATTCATACTTATATCAGCTGTTACCAGTCGTACCTGTTGGAATACGAGGGCACTTGTTCAGTTTATTATTTGGATTACTCTAAGAAAATTAACAAACGAGTCATAACAGATGTAGTCAAAGAACATAAATTTAAATTGATGCGTATCAACAAACAACCCGTGCACACTCATTAAAAACCGATATTCAAGTGTTTTATTAACACCGCAACATGTTTTGATGCTTCAAACCATCATTTTCAGGGTTCACAGTGTTTTTAAAAACCCCAAAAACACCTTTAAAACACTTTTAAAAGGCCTTAAAATCACCCAGTTTCTTGGTTGTCACTGAATATTGGTTTTTAATGAGTGTGTACGACTTGGTTATTAATACACATCAGTCTATGTAGGTACGTACACGGTATGGACAGTGTAAAATTCATAAATATAAATATTTACACATAAATGCGATTCTGGCCAGTATTTTATGCTAATATATGACTAAACTGCTACTAATAAATTAATTCGTGGAAGAAAAAAAGGTTACCTGGTGGGGATTCGAACCCGGGAACCTTACCACACCCCGTACGAGTTCAGGCTGGGAGGCAATTTACTCCGTTCATATTACAAATTACGAATAAACTAAAGCACAAAAAGTAAAAGTGAAGTTGTAATTGGGCTGAGTGGAATCCCACGACCATCCTGACGCCCGGAGTGGCCGTACAATTCCTTTGGTCTGCACTCAACTACCCCTTCACTTATGCAATCTCAATGGGTATAGTTAGGTATGGCGCCTTAACGGTCTCGGCCATTGAGGTTACACACTAGACGACTGTTATTTTCTTGTACACATGGTAATCTGAGGCATTTAATTTTCGCTATATTTAAGAACTGCTAAAAGATAGCAATACATTATCCCCTTAAAATTCATTAATGTTGGACACTCCAACGAAATAATATATGAATGAAACAAATTAATTAATTAATTAATTTTTTAATTCTCGTTGTATTAAATACATGTCGTTGTGCGCTGTAGGTTGTAATTTGTTACCAACTACCAACCTACGCAACGCAACACCCCAGAAGCGCGAATGCCTAGACTACATCGCGGGGGAAACCTGGAATCTCACATGTGTTTAATTGTTCCAGTTACTGGATAGTTTGTATTATTAGATCGTATGTATTCGATTGTGCCCATCTCTGCATGGAAAATAGGAATTCAGGTTAGGATGGCGGGTCCGTTATTAAGAGTAGTACTGTGTACGTATATATTTCGTGAGGTTGGTTATAATTTCAGAATACAGGAGTTTGTTTACAGTTCAGTTTTCGTTTTGATGTCTGTAAGTACAAACGTGGATTAACGTTAATTTCTAATAATGTCTGAAGCATAACATCTGACGACACCAGAAGTTATCGTAAAATTTTAAACTTTGTAGATTTTTGGTGAGGTTAAGTCTTATAGTCACGCCTATATTTAAAGATTTTCTGTGAATTAAGCGTTATTCTGTACAGTTAAATATTAAGTGCACATTCATATATTATCACTACAGTTTTATACTGGAAATGAAGCAATAACATGCACCGATAATTAAGTACAGCTCCGCGTCATCCAACTTTCGTGTCATTGTTGTACACCTGTGCTGGAGGGCAGGAAGAGACTTGTTAGCGGTGCAGCTGATACTATTGTGGCTCTGTGAACGTGCATTGCAGTCTGAAGTGAACACATTCATACCGATTAGATTAGGTAAATAAATAATATTTCGTTTAATTTCATTGTCACTTCGTGTTTTCGTATGAAGCAAGCAGTTGCATCATTCAAGAACTCACGTGTAACTACAGTTAAATTTATCATTTCATTCTTTTTGTCCTATTAAATAATGAGAGAACCCTTCTTCCTTTGTTACAATTTCTATTCATGTTCTTAAAGTAAATAGTGTCGAGTTATAAACACAGTCACATAAATGGTTACAAAATTATTACAAATATTCATTCTCTCATGTGTCTACCAACACTGGGATCATTATTTCTTGGCGGCAAGGTTCAGAATCTTTCATTACTCTAGGCTTGGAGAAAGTAAAGGTGTGAACTAGACAGTGTACGTATAATGTAACACTGAGGCGCGTTCGCGTAAGCACTGTTGCAGTGGAAAAGCAGTAAGTATTACTTATTCTGAGTGTGTGTGTAGCCTTAGTTATCCAGCATAGAAAACCCATGGACCATGTTATGTTACCTGTGACCTGTCCGGTTCTACCATATTCTTTCCACATTATCTCATGAAGATACGACTTTCAAAAAAAAATGTTATTGAACATAAAATGTGTTTTGATTTTCTCTACAACTTTTGTCTGAAACATTTCTCACTCTAAAAAGAATCCGTTGAGGTATTATCGTAAATGTACGTAGTCTTTATGTAGAGTACGCGTTATTTTTGTCATATTAATTCATCTTCAATTTTCTGGACAGATTTTCGAAAAATCCTAAAATATCAAATTTCATTAAAAAATCCGTCCAGTGGGAATCGAGTTGTTCCATGCGGACGGAAGGACCGGCGGACAGACAGACAAACATGATGAATCTAATGGGCGCTTTACGCAATTTTGCGAACGCGCCTAATAATAATAATAATAATAATAATAATAATAACCTAGAAGTACTATTTTCCAGTACCATATACAAAAAGTACCATATGGTTCTGCCATCTAGTGGTGCTATCATCAGTAACTGAGATTTTTCTATACATTCGATGAGTACGAACAACAAACTGAAAATGTATTGGTAAGACTGATTGCGTAGATTAACCTTTTAAAGCCTAGCAGTAACTTTACGTACCACCAGGTTTAACATTAAAAAATTCTACGTGGTGCTCACATTGCGTTTATGTGTTTTGTACGGATCTCAGAACAAACAGCAACTTTTGCCTTATAAAACATTAAGAGATTGGTTTTTATAACCGAAGTGGAGGGTGTTTACAGCGCGGTACGCACTTAGTCCTTATGTAAAACAGACACGCTTCGTCTTTAAAGGGTTAATTATGTTAGCCCACGTAACCAAGCTTGTGTTTAGACCAAGTCAAGTTCTGTATCATATACAATTTGGAAATTCACGAAAATACTCTAAGCTGTGTTCCTTATGTAGATTAGAAACGCACTCTGCCTAAGCAGGGACCAGCTGTCAACCAATGTAAGGCCCCTGGCATCAGTCCCAGCTGCCATATCTGAATAAAAACTTACATTCCGTTTGCATGTCCAAAAACTATCATTTGCAGTGGGTTTTCAATGTCCCTGGAGTAAATGCTTAGTTTGGATTTAACACCAAATATATAATTACTGCAATTTGTTGTTAGCTGTGTAATCAACCGATCAAACTTTACACGTGATCTCCCAGGCAATTTGAAAGTCTGCGCCTCGCTTCTTTGTCACATGTTTTGTTAAACACAACAGTTCCTTGGGGTACACGAAAAAAGCGCGACTTGATTTAGGCATTTGAATTGTTAATTTAAGATTTTGATGCGTTTTGGAACTGACGTATTCGTGGCAGTTAAAATTTCGATTGTAGGCTTCTGGGTTATGATATCGTGTAATCACATGCATATTTGCCGTCGTTTCGGAGGAACCAAGTGCTTCTATCCTCAAGGAACTTGGAGACAAGTTCCTCAGAAATTTTGATCAAAGAGTAAGGGATTATATTGTGTGATGAAACACAAAACCACACTCCAAATTCGACGCATTTTTTCGATAAAAAATGAGAAATACGCTTCGCGTTTTTTACTGTCCAGCACTCTTATAGGAAAATCATATCAATAAGGACGGAAGAGGTAGGTGAGGAATCCGTAGGACTAATCAGTGTACGGAAACCAGAAGAAATTTCTGGAATGCGTTATAGGATTTGAACCCCCTTATTTTGTTTAACACTGTTAACTCCGTGTATTGTTCTGTCATCAAACGCTAAAATAAGAACCCGCTAAATACACCGTATCAAGTTTTATTATTCTTTTCACTCTACCTCGACATGTTTCGACTTTTCATCCGTCATCCTCAGGGGGTGTACCAAAGTTTTTAATGCTGGCAGAATCGAGGTTTTATATTCATTTGCTGCATTCCTGTTCAGTGGAGTGGCACCCTCACTTAATGGTGAATTTTGTATTTGACGTCGACGGCGTATGGAAATTCCGGCATTTATAGAGAGTACTGCTGGCAATCTGAACTGTAATAGGGGTGGTCAAATGGGACACTCGGTGCGGATGCAGTACATTTAGGGAAACAAATTTAACCATAGCGGCAATAAACATATGACGCAACATTACGGCGCGTTCGCGTAACCATTGTTGACGTGGAAAAGCTATAAGTGTTACTTATTCTTGGTGTGTGTGTTTCTAGCCTTAGTTATCCAACACGCAAAGCGCATGCGCCGTATTATATTGTCAACTGTGGCCTGTCTGGCTGTGCCATATTTTTCCATATTATCTCATACATGGCACTTTGGGAAGAAAAATATTGAACTCAAAATGTGTGCTCTGGTTTTCCCTGCGACTTTTGTCTGAAACATTTTTCATTCTACGAAGAATTCAGTGAGGTGTTAACATACATGTACATGGGTCTGTATGTGAAATATCTGTTATTCTTCTAAGATTTTAAGGAAACTAGAATTTTCTAAACATTTTAGTAAAATACTCAAATATCAAATTTTATGAAAATCCGTCTAGTGTGAGCCGAGTTGTTCCATGCGGACGGACGGACGGATTCATATGATGAAGCTAACAGTCGCTTTCCACAATTTTTCGAACAGGCCTAAAAAATATTTATGGCTCTAGACAGCGTGAGCGCTTATACAAAGTGTTGGTCGCTGTTACACCCCGAATGCAGTCCCATTATCACTTCCAGCCAATACCCTTCCAAATCTGAAGCTTACTACTTTCCAGCAGATAATTTTGTTATGTCGAGGAACTGCGAAGGCATAGCTTTATTAGAGAATACAGCGTTGTCGTTGCCATGAATATTTTGGAGTTAAGTCGTTAAATCTTGTGCCTTTGAATCACAAGACTGCCTTTGACTCTCCTTCATTCTTTTGGTCTTCCTAATTCTCATCGTCCCAGCTGTCAGTAACGGACTGCCAGCTGTCGAATATGGTTTGTTCCGGAATCATTTCCCCAATATTATTGGTCTCGTATCAGCGACAAAGGGCCGATCCCAGTGGCCGCGCGGTCTAAGGCGTGGGTCTGCGGCCAAGCGCTTGCTGGGATCGTGGGTTCGAATCCCACCGGGGACATGGATTTTTTTCTCTTGTACAGTGTTTGTGTTGTCAGGTAGATGTCTCTGCGACGGGCCGATCCCTCTTCCAGAGGAGTCCTACCGACTGTGCTGTGTGTGTCTGAGTGTGATCAAGTGAAAATAAACAACCTCGACACCTGCTGTGAACAGGTAGGTAGAAGAGGGAAGGACTAAGAAACGATCAGCGATAAAGGACTGAGAAGACCAATGAAGCACGCGACATTTCAAAGCACGTACAGTCGAACTGGGTTGTAACGTCATGAAAGGGACTGAATATGTGGTGTCGTTGTAAACGAGCATCGTTATAACCGAGGAGTAGGCCGATAATGTTGTGGTTAAGAGTGGGGAATTAATCGGTACCACAGAATATCTGACGCTATAGGCGAGGTGTCTTATAAACCGATGTCGTTATAACCGGGTTTGACTTTATTTGGAAATTGTTACACAGATTTCATGATTTTTTATTTGTTTAGGTTTAAGCTTATTTTATGGGAACCGGTATAGCGTAATATGTAATGGACTAGGCAACGGAGTGACCATTGAATCGTGGCTCGATTCCCTCTAGGTGTAAAATATTTTTTTTCTTTTCTCCAAGGTGTTCGGGGTAGCTCAGGTGATCACCATACCTACAGTGCAGTTGATACCAACGGCTGTTTGCCCGGGGGATAAAATGGGTGGAGCTTGAAGCTGACCAATTTTTTGCATCTATTGCTGAGGTTAAGAATGATTAGGGCTCTAAATATATTTCCCAATAGGATTTACCTTCATGTTGTGCAAAGAAACAACATTGCGTTTAAATGCTATATCGTTTTACACAACTAAGGTATCAGAACGCGTAGGTTCGTCACCGCTAATACAAAAGGCCTGTCATTTGACACTCTTCTGAGTCAGTTGGCCTGCCTCTTATACTCACAGTCTATTTCGATCTAATCTTCTAATCTTATTTACCATCTCCACCACAAATTTCTCAATAGACTTTCCCCAAGAGGTTTCCCTAACAAATTCTGTACGCCTTTCTTTTCTTCCCGTCATAGCTGCCTATGCAACTCATGTTATCGTTCTACATCTCATTTGCAAAATTTCAGTCCATTATTACATGTTTAAACATTCTAAAATCATTTTTACGTATCGATATAATTTGACTGTTTTGATGATATGAGTTCGTGTCGTTTTCATGTATGTGGTTTCACATGGTTTTCTTCAGCCGGTACATGCTGGTGCGCATACCGGCAAACAATAGTAACGTACCGGCAAACTTGTCAAACACGAGCACCTGTCGGTGCATTGTACGTTCATTTGTGTACCAATAAGAGTGTTTTGACAGCAACACAACAACAGTAAAAGGGCACGTTGAATTATGCGGGGTTTTCAAATTATAACGCTGCGAGCTTGCTTGTAGTAGTGGCGCCGGCCTAGACTGCTTCATCCCATGCGTCGGTATTATGCAGCGTCATCTAATTAACACACTGAGCGTATTCATTTGTAGACTTAGTTAATATTCGCGTCTTGGGGGATTTTCAGCGTTGTTTTTTCTTTTTTGACAGGGTCACCAGTGTTTTTTTCGCGGAAATCCTGGTGCTGTCGGAACTGTTTTTGGGCGCACCCGGAAATTTTAATGTTGTCATAAGAGTTTATTAATTGCCTTTTAATGAGTACAAATTAAGTGGCGATTGTAATTCTCTGAACCCAATCTGTACCTAATTCCTAGCTGTGTCACTTCTGTGCTCCTCACCAAATTTTGTTCGGGTGATCAAATCAAGAAGAATGAGATAGTGGGGCATGTGGCACGCATGGGGAACAGGAGAAGTGCATACAGAGTTTTGGTGGGGAGACCTGGTGGAAAGGGACCACTTGGAAGATCTAGGAGTAGATGGAACTATAATATTAAAATGTATCTTTAACAAGTAATGGGATGAGGGGCGTGGACTGGATTAATGTGGATCAGGTCAGGCACAGGTGGCGGGCTGTTGTGAATGCGGTAATGAACTTCGGGTTCCATAAAATGCGGGGAATTTCTTGACCAGCTGAGGACTTTTTGGCTTCTCAGGACGGACTCTGCTGCATGGAGTTAGTTAGTTAGTTAGTTAGTTAGCTAGTTAGTTGGTTGCTTGGTTGGTTAGTTGGTTGGTTGGTTGGTTGGTTGGTTGGTTGGTTGGTTGGTTGGTTGGTTGGTTGGTTGCTTGCTTGCTTGCTTGGTTGGTTGGTTGGTTGGTTGTTTGGTTGGTTGGTTGATTGCTTGGTTGGTTGGTTGGTTGGACAGACAGACAGACGGACGGACGGACGGATGGATGGATGAATGGATGGTTAGTTAGTTAGTTAGTTAGTTAGTTAGTTAGTTGGTTGGTTGGTTGGTTGGTTAGTTTGGTTGGTTAGTTAGTCAGTCAGTCAGTCAGTCAGTCAGTCAGTCAGTTAGTTAGTTAGTTAGTTAGTTAGTTAGTTAGTTAGTTAGTTAGTTAGTTAGTTAGTTAGTTAGTTAGTTAGTTAGTTAGTTAGTTAGCTAGCTGTGTCAGTTGCAGATTGCTGTCTCACTAACAGAGACCTTCAGGTGTGTGGGGTAATGACGTACGACATGCTTTCAGAAAGTGACTCAGTGGCACTGTTCGGTAGGTACATACTTTCTGGACATAGAGCGTTCCACAAAGATTTTACTGACAATGTCCTAACATGAAAACACACAGTGCAAAGCTGTTGTGACGCCTGCTATTTCGATGCAGATCTTTATCAACAGAGTCATACAGTGTCCAGTATAAATGACAAACTTTTTCTTTGCCAGAGTAACTTGATACCCTAGTTGATGGTATTTATATTTTCCGCTCAAGAAATCTACAGCAACAGCACTAATACATACACTCACTTTCCAACTGTTCTTGATTCTCGTCAGCTTTTCTGAAAATATATCACGGAGCAAATTCATGAAGCAGTGAGAACAAAAAATCATTTATTTTAGGCTACATTGGAATGGAAAAGTAACATGCATTATTAGTTACTACTACTACTACCACCACCACCTCTACTACTACTACTACTGATGACTTTGTAACATTAACCCTATAAAGACGAAGCGTATCTGTTTTATATAAGGACTCAGTGCGTACCGCGCTGTAAACACTCTCCACTTCGGTTATAAAAACCAATCTCTTAATGTTTTATAAGGCAAAAGTTGCTGTTTGTTCTGAGATCCGTACAAAACACATAAACGTAATGTGGGCACCACGTAGAATTTTTTAATGTTAATCCTGGTGGTACGTAAATTTACCGCTAGGCTTTAAAAGGTTAAACCTACTACTACCACAACTACTGTGATTGGTTTAATTGTTAATAGCAAGCATTCTTTCGTAGAGAAGTAAAACTTTTAAGTTCAATTACATTTTATTTTTCAGTCGTTTTATTTATTCTGTAATAAATTTGCGTGCAGCCAGGAAAATTCTTTTTTTAATGTAACAAAAATTAGATCAGTTTTTTTGAGTAACTGCCTACCCGCTACTGCCCCTTAGCGAGGTTCTCTTTCGCTGAAAAAGTTTATTATCAATTTAAATTCAAACATTGTCCTGCAGTAATTTAAAAAATTATAAATAAAAAAAATATTAATTCAAACATGAAGTAGCGAAAGCAACGAAAAACTGGATATTACTAATCCAGAGGCGTTACTGTCGGCTCTTTTGCGTGTCTTTAAGTGGATGCAAGATAAAGGCATAAGAATCACACAAGCGTGGAAACATCATATCCTACCGCTGTACCTGACTTTGTGTTTTCTGAACTTCAAACGAAATTTGATCTCTAGTCTTCTCTGAAGTACTGCTAGATGTTAGCAGATTCTAAGAATTACTTTGCTTACAGCATTTGCTTTGTATTTAAGAATTCCGCTGCATAATATTTGAATCTAAGAAAGGTAAAGTGATACGGGGAAGGTTAGGACACGCAGTAGAAAGTGAATTATCTGTAGTTTCTTTTTTCCTAAAAACATTTGTGTGAGTAAACAAGTCATACTAAGCCTCTTCAGTAAAGTGTACGTGTAGCATGCATGAAAGAAACAGGACGTTCGTATACACGGTTCTAAAAAGTTTTGACGGTGGTGTATAACATTGTGTGGTGATGTGTTTATAGACTTTATCCATCGTCCGAAGAGTAAAATATTAAAATATTAAAATCATAACGTTTCGGAAGCTGGTTCTGCTTCCGTCCTCAGGTGAACGGAGGGGGAGAAGAGAAGAACACCTACTCTGTTGGGTCCGTTGGAGGCTAGATCTGTGTAAGGGGCCCCACAGAGTAGGTGTTCCTGTCTTCTTCGTCTCCCTACACCTGAGGAGGGAAACAGAGCCAGCTTCCGAAACGTTGTGATTTTAATTTTTTAATATTTTAATATTTTACACTTCGGACGATGGATAAAGTCTATAAACACATGACCACACAATATATAGGGTTGTTTTACAATCTGAAGGGCAGGGACTTGCCAAGAGGGCTTGAAGTAAATAGGATTATGGTGTTAAAGTAAGTCTCAGAACTCAAAACCAATTTTCTTAACCTTTTAAAGCCTGGCGGTAACTTTACGTACCACCAGGTTTAAAATTAAAAAATTCTACGTGGTGCCCACATTGCGTTTATGTGTTTTGTACGGATCTCAGAACAAACAGCAACTTTTGCCTTATAAAACATTAAGAGATTGGTTTTTATAACCGAAGTGGAGAGTGTTTACAGCGCGGTACGCGCCGAGTCCTTATATAAAACAGATACGCTTCGTCTTTAAAGGGTTAATTATGTATTCTGCCTTACGACAGGTCTCCCAAAGCGAGTTGTCCACAGAGTGCGATCTAGTGCTTCCTCTTTCAGTTTCCAGTATAAGGTCTCCAGTAGCTGCTTACGGCTTCTTCCTCGTCTTCCCGTCGTTTCTCTCCTTTCCTCTAACTTTCCTTCAATCATGTGTTTCAGAAGGCAGTTCCTACACAAGATGTGACCAATTCAGTTAGTCTCCCTCCTTTTTATTGTGTGTACGATATTCCTGTCCTTCTTGACTCTGTGTAATATTTCATTTTTCACACGATCGGTCCAACTGGTCTTGTCCATTCTTGTCCAGCGCCACATTTCAAAACTTTCCACGTATTTCTGATCTACGTAGTACTTTCCGAAGTGTCCACGTTTCAGCACCACACAAAGCTATGTCGATCCCAGTGGCCGCGCGGTCGAAAGCGTGGGTTTGCGGCTGCTTGCTTGCTGGGATTGCGGGTTCGAATCCCGCCGGGAGCATGGATGTTTGTTTCTTGTGAGTGTTGTGTGTTGTCAGGTAGAAGACTGATCACTCGTCCAGAGGAGTCCTCCCGAGTGTGGTGTGTCTGAGTGTGATCGTGAAGCGTCGATAATGAAGAGGCCCTGTCCCACTAGGGGATGTTGCGCCATGGGGAAAAAATTACGAATAAAGAAAAGTAGCAAAAATTTGAAGACATGTTTGTTAGCTATATTATTACTTTGCCGTACCTTGGAACAAACGTTCTCTTGCCTCTCTCTGTCTCTCTCCCGCTCCCTGTGCCCCCCCCCCCCTCCCCGTTTTAGAGTATATTCGAATAACCTGCTGGCTGAAACATCAGATCACTTCTCGGAAAGGATTAGCAAACAAAATTTCTGATGGACACAGCTTCCAAATGTGGTCGCTTGCTTCCCTGGGGTGACTTGATTTCGCGTGTTGGAGAACACAAAGACGCAGCTGTCCTTCATATCAAGGCCAAATTTTCTACAAAACCATCCACAAGAAACAAAATAATCTCAACATCGAAAAATATTTATGCATATTAAATTTTAAGCAGTGGTTCACACAGTTTAATAGCAGATAAAGATCGAAACATGTTTGTAAAATTTAATGAAACAGGGCAGGCCGTGTGCCTGTAACAACACAGAAGCGCCTTCGCCTAACACTTGTTGCCGGTGAAAAGCAACGAGTGTTACATATTCTGCGCGTGCGCGCGTGGTATCCAGCATGCAAAGCGTATGCGCCGTATTATACTGCCATCTGTCGCCTGTCCGGCTGTACCATATTTTTCCACATTATCTCATAAACGTCACAGTATTCGGAAAAAAATTATTGAATGAAAAATGTGTGTTTTGATTTTCTCTACAAATTTTGTCTGGAATATTTCTTATTGAAAGAATAATTCAGCGAGATATTATCAAACATGTACGTAGGTCTACATGTAAAGTACCCGTGATTCTTGTCAGAGTTTAATGAAACTAGAATTGTCTGGACAGATTTTCGAAAAATACTCAGATATCAAATTAATTAAAATCTGTCCAGTTGTTAAATGCGGATGGACGGTTAGACAGACAAGGAAGCTGATAGTCGCTTTTCGCGACTTTTCTGGTCCGCCTACAATGAAAGCTCCATTATCCCAGAGCATTCGGTTCTTATTGTACGCTTGTCTGTTATTTCAGGTTCTATATATTCAATTTTTTCCTGCATAACATTTTAGTCTATAATAACCCATTGAGGAACGTAGGTGCACTCGTTGGGGTTAAGGTTGGCGCCTTGTCGGTAATCGTAATTGCAGCTATACCGACGCAGCTACGGAAACAGGAGACTGGTGTTAGTTCAAGGGCATACCCTCAGAGAGAACCCAGCAGTCCGTATAAGCGTTACTGCATTTTGTTTGTATTGACGACCTGCATGCCATCTCCTGCTGAAACTTCGGACTATATCTTAGTCGATCTTATATCGATAGTGGGACCAATCGAATGTATGACGAAAATGAATCGTTTGAGTTGCAGCATAGCTGTAATCCGTTGTGAGGACCTGCACTGATAGTTATAATCACGAAATAGACGTAGGTTATATGTTGAATATTTCTGTCTGTAGACTAAAATCGAATTTGTATGGCACTCTGATGCGCAAGCAGACTAGTATACCAGAGCAGTGGGGTTTGTATGGCGGGCAGATGGGGGCAGAAAATCTGAGTGCAGCGTGTCATATCTTTTTCTAAAAACATACGTCTGTGTTCTTAATGTTCTCACATCGTTTCTTCACTCGGAGTCCGACGATAACGGACATATTCCGCAACTATCTGCATGGTTTCCTATTTTAGACAGGGCCATAGTGTAGTACCATTGTTCTAAGAAAGACAGTGTTTTTCTTTGGCTAATAGCTGGCAACACAGAACGGTCTCCACTCTGTAACGTATTAGTTCAAAATGTGGGACGCTACAGAAGTTCGACGTTTGATCTCTTGACGGAATGTGGCGCTGTAGACCTTGCCGGACCATTGTGGTTGTGTGAATTTCTGCTAAGGGCGCTTCCCTATGCCTTCGTGATGCATTGTCGTGCTCTGCATTTCCCGCGATAATGTGTCCTGCATTTCTTGTAGGGCGCAAACAACGGAATAAATTACGGTTTTGGTGGCGTCTCTATATTCTGCATTATTTCTGTACCATATTTGTATAACATATAAAAGCTTTCACATTTTGTTCGCATACCTCACAGACGTTCGTTTCCGTTTGGCTGTGTGGGGCAGGCGAGGCACACCCGTTTACGTAGTTACCGCGGAAACCTTGCGATGTGGGCAGGCAAGGCACGCTCGTTTACGTAGCTCCCATCGAAACCTGAAGAATGTATGTATCTGTGTGTTATAATTTTGTAGTAGTGTTTGAAGTTAGCGTGAAACCACGAATAATGTGTATGTATGTATATTATATTGTAGTATTAGTGCCTGGCAACCGTTAGGTAGTTAACCTGGAAACCTCAGTTACTCGTGTCTATTACATATCCGCGCGTCCGTCAGACTAAATTCTGTGTATTGTCTTTTCCTGCCATCTAGTGGCCGTCCATGGAACCCCAACGTGGTAGTGTGACAGCGACTTACATTGGTGCATTGTATGTAATATTGGATTACTGCTTGCAGAAGGCAATAGGTTGAAGCATTTGAAGGAAAAGCCACATCTTAAAACTCCGTAACATGTCTGCAATTATAATTCGTAAGTTACACAAAAGAGAACATTGTTTACTGATATTTCTTTGCTATCTTGTATCTTTAAAATTGACTATTTGAAGATTCGTATTAAGCTGAATTCAATTACAGGCTCAGATCGTACCGCGCAATAAACGCACTCCGTCTCTGTTATAAAAAACAGTTACCTATTTTATTTGTCACAGCAGGATGTCTAGACTAAAGCCGAAGTATATTTTCACTTTTTAATCACACAGTCACAACCAACACTTCGCTTTTTAAAGCATATACAGGCTACCGGTTTTGGCTGAAAGAGCCACACAGAAATGATTGGAAAGTGATAAATGTGCATCTTTTTACAATAGTGAATGTAGTGTACATATAACAATGTATATCATATATAAGTTTATTGCCTAAGAAAAGTAAAAATTAAAGGTAAAGGGTTAAAATATAATAGGTGTAAATATAAAAATATAAAAAAGACATGTAGAGTCAAACTATATAGATAGACTATAATATGAGTGGCAGTAGTAATAAAAACTGGCATCAATCTTGCGCATTACAGATGAATCATCATGCATATGGTTTTGCCTGTACTTTTGTAACTACACACCAACTGGGATGTTCAGAATTAAAATTATAGTTGAAGTGTCAGCACTGTAAAATGCTGGGAGTGTGGAGCCTGGAGTGAGCAAGTTAAACTTATAAAACAGATGTCTTGGCACGTTTGAGATATTGTGAGGTGTTTGTTGGTAGTTTGTTCAGATGTGTTGGGAAAGTGCATCAGTCCAGGTTCAGGGGTCAAGTAGTCCAAGGAGAATGCCACATCAGGTGAGTATATAGGGAGAGTGTCAATGGTCATTGGCAGGAGGGAAAGTTTATGGGGACAAATCTGGTTCATGGGACTCTGAAAAGGACCATCACTGAATTCGGTTGTGGCAAGGTGATGGAGACTCAAGATGTTGGCTGGTGGATACTGTGACGCAGCCCGAGGTGTCAGGTGAAGAACGGAAGACTGGAAAGAGGAAGTAAAATAGTGGGCACTATAAACCAGTTACCTGGTGAAGTGGTAGAGGGGAAGTGTAGAAGGAGGAATTAAAAGTACCCACCATTATTCTTCGTTTTTCTGGCTGGCCCCCCCCCCCCCCATCTTCAGGTGGCTTCTTCAGAATGTCCACCAGCTGACATGTTGACATCGTCCTCTTGCCTTACCACAACAGACTTTGCCCCAACAACCTGATTGGTCCCCATAAACTTTGCTGCCATTCCATCACCATTCAAACTGTCCCTCTACATTCACACACCACCACCTGCAACAGCATTCTTTTCAGCCTGCTGACCCCTTGGAACATGGGACAGACACATTATTGCAAAACCTTAATAGCAAAATACCAACCAATCCCATGTACCATGCAAAAAGAGCTAACACCTCATGTACACCATGGTGGGATATCCTGTAATTTCTCCTTTAAATTTAGTATGTGCAAATCAGCTGTCATGGGAGAAAGCGGCTTGAACGTGGTTTCATTATTCACCAGAGTGCTGATCAGGGAAGCCTGAAACCTCATGAATGGACACTCTGAAGGGAAGATCTTAGCCCTGCTCCATGATGTCCTGAACTCTTCAAACTTCAGCTTCAATTGCCACTCCTATAGGCAGACTTACGGGATGTAATAAAGATAAAACAGCCGTAAGCACAATTTCAGTTTATTATGTACATTTGGATGTAAAATGCACACATTACATGTTTTGGCCATGATTACATCATCTTCAGGTGTGAATGATAGTAGAAATAATAGGAATCATTTAATAAAAGTACAATTTAAATTATATTGTGTGAGATCTCACCGATGTCATAGTGTGTAAAATAGAATACTATAAGTCAATATATCTTGCTACATGTAGGTATAAAAGGGTAAAATGATGTGGTCTTATTCATATTTAAATTGAATGCGGTTAAAATGAGTCATATAATATTAATAATATATGTGCTGGAATTGTGGAAAGATGTCTTTATGTAGAATAAATAATATACATTTGTTGACTGTATTGCTGATGTACACAGTATCTTCTGACGGCAGAGGATAAATGGCGGTCTCGCAGTTACATCTCTTGGCCTCTCATTTTTTATTTATGTATTGGTATTCACCCTTATTTTCAAGTTATGTGTTGTCTTAGGTATATAAGTTTTCTGGCAAGATCCACATATTGGATGTGGTTAGACTTCATAGTTCATTTGTAGTCGGTGAGGTTGAAATGTACTGAGAGACGTCTTGAAACTTCTGCAGTTTGCCAGCTGGCAGATAACAAGATATATTGACTTACAGTATTATATTTTACACACTATGACATCGGTCAGATCTCACACAATAGAATTTAAATTGTACTTGTTTTAAATTATTCCTATTATTGCTGTTATTATTCACACTTGAAGATGACGTAAGCAGGGCCAAAACATGTAACATGCGCATTTTATGTCTAATAATAAACTGAATAATAATAAACTGAAGTTGTGCTTAAAGCTGTTTTACCTTTATTATGTTACGATTATGCACAACAGGATGGCCAACATTAAAAGTATGGGATAGCTATGGGCTTGTTGCTTTCCCCTGTGATTTCCAACTCCTATACAGAGCCTTATGAGTTGAAACATTTCATAAGTTTATGTTTCGTTTGATTCTAGCTTTAATGTATTCCCGCCCCCAGGCATGATCTGTTAGTACTCCTGTTTTATTCACATTGAGAACACACAATGCCAGCACTTTGCAGTGTCAGTAATTCAGCACTACACTTTGGCCAGGCACCCACTGCAGGAACACCCCAGCCAATATGAATACCCAGCTGGATGAGCTGTCCACTACTTTTCACGGTGAGCTACAGAGAACCTATGCTGTTGAGGAGATCAGGGGTAAGGCATCCACTAAAGATGATGATCAGTCTTCATTCTGAAAATGTATATTACGTGATTATGACCTAATAATTTGAAACATGTTGTAATAAGGTGTAAATATGTATGATAAAATGAAAATTATTTTTGTAATTACTGGGAAGAACCTGGTGTTTTAAGTTAAAACTAACCATACAATAAAAGTGCTGAGTTAGAAATATGGTTGTATGTAAGTGTGTCCTGCCATGGCATTTTAAGCAACTGCATGCATACTAACTCATGAGAATCACCAATACACTACAGTACTGCTGTAGTTCCCAGCTGATTCTGACATTGCTTCACTTCTACATTATGTATAATGACATTATTTTTGCAACCGAAGCTCAAAATTGTAACCATATAACATTAACTGAGTGTTAAAAATGGTGTAGGGACTGAATTTTCATGTTTTAAGTGCAGGAAAAGAAACTGGGAAAAATTATGCATTATTTATGTGTGGGGTTCTGTCCAGGCCACCAAAAATGAACCTAACATTTGGGAAGATCTTAAATTGAGAAGCTTTAATCAGGGCATACTGTAATTTATAATGTGGCTCTAACAAACATACTGACAAGAATCGCATTGAAAAGGAAGGGAAAGAATACATCAATGTTATGTATGTTACATGTTACAACATATGTCGATTCTGCATATATTATATATTGATTTTTTAAAATTTACAGGTACATAAAAATCGAAACAAGAAACCTAGGAGAAGACACTTCAGAACCTCCACAAATTCCATAACATCCATTTGAGTCACAGGAGTGGAAAACATCATATTGTACCAACACCTGTATAAAACATACTTGTGTTGCTTATGCACATTTTCACTTGTGGCTCTATCATGATCCCATATTATAAATGTTTCTGCCTACAAGCACCAAATCATATAGCCTTTTTACCTTCAAGTCATATATTCACACATTTTATTATCAAGGCTTCTCATGTAAAAAATGTTTGAAGAAAATTTTTTGGGGTATTTTAATGGCTCGATAGCCCTAGTGGGTCTAGGCCTCCTCTACGAGGTTCCTCGACCACACTCAGTTAAGACACCACGCTCGTTAGGACTCCTCTAGACTAGTGACCGGCTTGTCACAGAGACCTCTACCTGACAACAAACAACACTCACAAGAGACAGACATCCATGCCACCTATTCATCAGTTCTTCATACTCGTATTTATTTACATTTTTCTGCTACCGGAAGGCCAAACGTGCAAAGCGTGGGAACGTTCCAAAAAGCAGTGCTGTTTCGGAAATCGGAAACACTGGATAGAGAAGGACTTAGTTGGTCCTCATGACTTAACCACAGGGAGGTTACTTTATGGTTTGAAGCGTGTGTGATGTAGCCCGTATTTATACATTCAGGTGTATTACAACTACGCTAAAAATCACTTTGAATTCTTTTTGTTGTATAACAAGCACAGCAGTGGTGTTACTGGAGTGGACAGTAAGCCTTCCATCTGGGAACCAACGTAGAATATTTGAATTAATTGGAATAATCAATTGTTTCTCTGGAATATCAAAGTTGTTAAATATATTAGATAGCAGGGTATAATTATTGGTTCGTATTTAAGGAAATAGCCTTATGCCCATAAATTTACAAATCACGCACTCCTCGCGTCGCCTTTCGCCTTTGTGTTCTGCATTTGACAGACGCTAACTTCTTGGTTGTGAGGTTGGTAGCCATGGCTTAGCGTGGGTCCCGGCGTGCTTGGCGCACGAAGACGTCGAGTGGTGGGTCGGTGTGGTGTGACAGTGTTTTACAACTTATTAATTGACTATTCCGTCGTGTGCGTAATATCTGTGCGTATGTTTAGTTCAGGATACCAGTTGATGTTTGTTTGACGTAAACATGGTTCCAATTCGGTATACTCGCAATCTTTTCCTGCGAGGAATTAGCATTGTTTACTTGTTTGCATTTACATCCTTATACATTCAAATACCGGGTACGTTAAATAACATTTTGTTACATCCTCGTTAGTAGTAGGTAGTACTGAGGTGGAAATTTAGGTCGTAATGTACGTTAACTGTTTTAATCTGTTGACTGTTCGGCATTTCAAATAGTAAACCGGCTGACTTACATATCATTAATTATAAGTTCTGTTATGTACAAGTTCTTGGTGGGAGGTGTGCCTTCCCTAGTTCTTCACGATATTGGCCCATCTTGTTGCCTGCCTTCCTAAGGGTATAGGTAGCTGAAGTATGTCAGTGACCATTTATTCCAATGTAATGCTGATATAAGCATGGAAGGGGTTGCATCTGTGGTGCCCTGTGTTTTCATGTTACAGTACTTAAGCACAGAATAAACAGTAGAATGACACTGCTAGAAGAGTGGTAATGGATACCACAAGAGTCATTTCACAATCATTTAGCAGCAAGACTTGCATGTATGAGACAGATTTAAGTAAAATTCTCCACACAGTATGCAAGTGTGTCTTTCTCTTGGCAGATAAAATGTTCTGTGTGGCAAGAATTGTGATATCCGTGGGCAGCCGTCCCCATGATTGCATGTTGTAGTTTGTAGTTATCCAGTTCTTGTTTGTCATAGCCTGTGTAGTCTATAATTTCTGCCGTATAGTATCCCATTTCTTTTGTCATCTTTGTATAGGCCTTGACACTGCTCTTGTGTGTGATTGTTGGAGTATGTGTCTGAGACGCTAATGAGGGAAGTTCCTCTTGTGAGTTGTATAGCAGTCGAGTAGATGTATATTTGGCTACGCAGACCATATCTTTGGTGATACAGTTCTGTAATTTTTCTACAGGGTGTCCATTTTGTGATGTAAGTGAGCATGGCAGCTGTATTACACAGAAACCCAGCATCTGTTGGGATATCCTGTGAGAGCTGCCATGCTCAGGGGCACAATAACTGGAGCATCCTACATCATAAGTATGCAGAATTAGTCAGGGTGTACCATGGCTAAAGTGGTTAGTTGTCAGCCTGTCATCACAGAGGCCTAGATTCAAGTGCAGGCAGTTCATGTGGGATTTGAGGTGGACAGAGTGGCACTGGGACAGGTGTTTCTGCATGTAGATTGCTTTTTCCTGTCAGTATTATTTCTCCACTGCTCTGTACACCATTTATCTACCATTGATGCTATAAAATATTAGTGAGTGACAGCATTTTTAAATAAACTCTAAAGGGATGTATCCTTTGACACAAATGAAAAAATGCCATGTTCCGGAAATCATTACCAAAAGGGTGCACAGTTCTTTAACAATTATACTCCATTATATTTTCGTTAACTACGTGTTTTTCAACGTAAGTTACATCTTTTCACAATAAATATAATGTTGGTAAAAGAAGTGCATGTTATGCGCTCTGTACTAGTTTATGTGATACAAGTGGAGAACTGTGAAGGTAATTTCAAAGTAGAGTTGCTGCACATTTGGCAGTATTTTACATGGGCGCTGTTTACTGGTTGCACAACAGATTTCTTCGAATTCTGACGAAATGTTACTTGTATCCAGTTTTGTCAGTTCTGTTGTTTGGTTTTGTGTAGCCATGATTTTTAATCCTTCAGCATGGAGGCATCTAAAGCCCAGTCAATAGCATGATGCAGGGGTAGTATTTAAGGGTGTTTAAACTCTAGCTGCACAGTGGGAGTAGTATGCTCCATTTTCTGCAGCATATGATGCATGCCACACAGGAGTATACTTGATGCTCTGCATTGGAGGCTTAATTTGTGTCCACATGGAGAGAGTTTGTGGCTTCCACACCAGAAGATATATATTTTTTTTTGTGGGTGGACGTGTAATGGCTTCCAAAATCAGTTGTCTGTGCAGTGAATGTTGTTGTGACACATATTGCACTTGTGCTTTATGGTTATTTTGGTTATGTATGTATTGTTAGGCTTTGGGTTGTCAGTAGCTGTGGTTCCCCTGACCTGTAACCTCTCCTAATGCCTTGGCCTTCCTGGTTACAGTTGTGCCAGTCACAATGATTTTTCAGAAGTGTAACCTCCCACAATTGTTTTACTACATGAAGTAATTGGAAGTAACAGCTGTTTCAGACACTTTATGTTCTGCACTTGATTCACAACTATATGAAATAATTGATTAGCTCAAATGCTTTATATGTTCTTTATGTTCATTGTTTTGGAAAGACAGGTTTTTGAACTGAATGATGTGTATTCTTTGTTTAAGACATCTCCTCAGGACTGTTGTCAAGTGCTTGAAGTTTTTAAGTCTAAATCAACCAAGAGCACAATATCACTAGCAAGATGAAGATGTATTTTCAAACCCTGCGTATGTTTCAGCAAATAAATTACCATCTTCAGGGGGTATGCATCAAAGAGCTACAAGTGCTGTCTGCATGCAAACGTACAATATATGGTTTCACAGTAAAAGTTTATAAAATTGTACATTTTGATGCAGGTAGCACTTAAAGCTCGTTGATACATACCCCCAGAAGGTGGCAGTTTATTTGCTGGAACATATGTAGGGGTTGAAAATACATCTTCCACTTGCCAGTGATCTTGTGCACTTGGTTGATTTAGACGATAAAATTCACAGTACACGCAACATAAAATTTGCCTGAAATTTGTGTTTGCACTATGATGCGTTCTATTCATCAAGTGCCTGGTGTGATTATTGGCATGTGTCTTCACCTTCTCGTCTTATTACTGCTAAATTGTCTTCCAGTTTACATAGTATTATTAAATAAATTGCCAATCATCAGGATTACAGATCATGTTTCATAGCTTTACTAAACAAAATAGTCATCACTGTGTGTAATCACTGTCCCATGCAGGCTGTGGCAATGGCTGAGGCAGTGAGTTGCCAGTCTTTTATTATGGAGACCCTACTTCAATCCCAGACCAATCCACATGGGTTTTGTGGTGCAGAAAGTGTCACTCGTACGTCCCCTACTGTGTTTTTCGCCTGTCAGTATCATTCAACTGGTGCTCTGTGCTCATTCATTTGCCATCTGCGCTATATAATCTCAGTAATTGACAGTGCGGTTCCCATAACACACTTCAAAAAAAGCTGTGCCATTCAGGAACCTTAAGACACTAGGATTCTGTTGGATAGAAGGCTCAGTCGACCCACAGAATAATCCATAAAATCCTCGCTCCTGCCTGTGATCAAGTCGTTGTCCTCTGTTGCATAGTCTGAGATGTCATGACTAATTAAAATACTAATTCACCATGTGGTGTTTCACTTTCAGGGTTGTATGGCGATAATGGCGTGCTTCCAGCAAGAACACAGTTGGATAGCAAAGCTAAAACTCTGAGTGCCAGGATACACTCAAAACCCACATTGTTGTGGTTGGCGCCATACATTGGTCTTGACACAGAGTATATGATGGATGTGTTGGCATTACTGGGCATATTTCTGGCCTTCTCAGGGTAAGAGTGCATATTTTTCCATGCTTTTTTGAGGTCTTGTTAACAGCAGTAGAAATGATTTTGCAGGTATCCCAGTAGTTATGTTTGTGTGGTACACGTTTCACATACTGGCAAAGGAGGTCTGAATTTTTGCACTTTTCTTGAGGCATGGTTAGATAGGCATTGATCGCTACTTTCTGTTTCATCAAATATTATTGTCTTTTCATCTCATTTGAGACTACATGGTAACTACCCTGTGCGACTGTTATGGGCCTCAGTAAATACATCAAACAAATTTGTACACTCTGTTGTAAAGATGTTCTTTTTATCATCTCCCTTAGTATGGCAGCTGTTGCAGGATGTCAGAAGATGCAGGCTTTCCTTGCGATGTAGCTGCAATGCTCAGAGAAACAGTATAAGGGATGACCTGTAATACAGTAAAACTCATAACCTTTTGGTACCAGAATTAAATTCCAAATGCAGTCTGTAAATACCAAGGTTGAAAGTGCAGGATTTAATTTTTCATGCAAACTCAAAAAAAAAAGCAAAAGGAAAAATTATTAATACAGTTGTACAGGAATGGCCATAATTGGCTGATGCACGTGCTCTATCATTCGGTAATCGAACCCAGTACCTTGCCACGCCATGTTTGTGTCATTTGGTGCCAGAGTTAGGCATTTTGGAAAAAATTGAATTTGGCTGCTAAGGCTGAAAACAATCTTAAAAGCAGGGCTGTGGAGTCGGAGTTGGAGGGAATTTTAGGTGGAGACAGAGTCGGTAAAAATGTACCAACTCCGACACTGACCTCAATCTAGAATCTTAACTAGATACTCCAATTCCTGAGCCCTGACAGCTACAATAACCATTAGACTTATACTTAAATATAGGTCATAAGTCTAAAATGTAGCCTGATGATTCACGTGGTGGTGATGAAATGTCTTATAGGTTTGCCGTTATTAATACATTCTGAGTATT
The DNA here is from genome assembly GCA_013340265.1 of Coptotermes formosanus. NCBI lineage: Eukaryota > Metazoa > Arthropoda > Insecta > Blattodea > Rhinotermitidae > Coptotermes > Coptotermes formosanus. The sequence continues at coordinate 438,217 of BLKM01012010.1, forward strand.
TGTGAAGGAGTTTCAATCGGAGTTTTAAAAATTGAGCAGTCAGAGTCAGAAGTTTTGTTTGCCGACTCCACAGTCCTGCTTAAAAGGGCAACAAAGAGGCCACTTGTAAAATTGAGACAGTTCAGTAGTCCCTCAGTATGGTAGCTATTATTACGAGTTTTTACTTATGCAAGATGCGGAACTTAATACCTGTTTTACAGTTTGTTAGCCAGTTTCCACTTATGGTATGTGAGCTCCCTGTTCTTGCAAATCTTGCCGTTGTTCCCATTGTCTATTCTTGGCTGTTGTTGGTTCTTTTCTTTGAATGCAGAATGTTATGGCACCCCTGAACGATCAGTGCACAAGCAGCAACATTGCAGCATCTCCCATTATTCCCATGGCTTTGTGTGAAGTTCACTGTTCTCAATGTTAGTGGCTCTACGTCTGTTAAATCTTAAGATATTTTTGTGTTTCGTATTTGTAATAAAGATGGTACATAATTTTTATTCACTTTCCATGCATCTTACATGATTTTACTGTTGTTTGTGCGTACATTAATTTTTAAGAATATCAAAATATAAATCCTTCAATCTGGAAGCTGATACTCCAGAAATCGAGATGGTTTGGCAGTTGAGCAAAATGATCCTACGTATGGAAGTTTCGGCATCGATAACATGCAGTACTTGTAGTGATTCCATTATTTTGTAAAACCAGGTGCTGCTGATAACAGGAAGCATGAAACATTAAATGATTCCTCAGGAACTTGAAATAATTAGGAGGCTTGAAAGTGGTGAAAGCTGCAGTGTGATTGTGGCAGCATATAGTATTGGATTGTCAGCTGTCTATGATTAGTTGTGCAGCCCAACTATAGGAGCAGTAACAAAAAGTTATCTATAAGAACTTTGGTCAGTATAGGTACTTTTTGGTAATACATAATATCTGATAATCTGGCACCTATCTGGTCCCATGGGTGCCATATTAAAGGAGTTTTATACTTAAGTATAGTAATTGACCATTAGTGTTCTTTTTTCGTGAGGTATTTAGTCTTAAAGAGGGAAGTGGAAGCGCATGAAATTGTGAGTGGAAAAACTCAAGAAGAATGCTTGTGACACATAAGAGTAGATGAGAGGATAATATTAAAATTGTTTAGGAATGAGGATGTGACTATGTGAACTGGCTTATAATAGAGTCTAATAATGGCCATCTGTGAATGTGATGCACTCTCAAAATGAGACAAGCAGGGTATTTATTGACCTGCTGCGCACCTTTCAGGGAATTGCTGTGGAATTAAGAACTAACGCCACACTATAATGGATAATTTACTATATCTGACCTCAAGGCATGCAGTGGCACAGTTGGCTGAAACACTGCGCTACAAGCTGGAAGGTCGTGGGTGTGATTCCCGATGGTGTAATTGGAATTCGCGTAATCCTTCCGGTCGCACTATGGCCCTGGGGTTTACTCAGCCTCTAACAGAAATGACTACGAAGAATATTTCCTGGGGGGATAAAGGCAGCCGGTGCGTAGGGCTGAGAACCTTACCGCTTTCATATGCCGACTGTCTTGAAAACTAGGACCCTCAACCTTCTGGAATTGTCAGGGCCTCTCCAGGCCTGTACAGGATTACTTTGCCTTTTTTTATATCTGACTTCTGTGACCAGTTTTGGAGTGTATCAGTTGTTTGAAATTAACGTACCAGTGTAGAAAGTTAAGTGGTGGGTGTATGTGTTGCAGGTTTGTGTCGCAGAAGTTCTGTACTGCTCCACTATTTGCAGGCCTGTGGTCACTCTACTACTCATTGTACCAAGTGGGGCAGACTTTCATGTGGTTTCAGTGGTAAGTTGTTTGGTGGTGTATATAAGGAACATCTGTTTGACAAAGTTATGGGGTCCCAGTAATGTTTACAATTAGTCATTTCTGTGGGTTTTAATCTTGTGTATGTGGATAAATAAAATGAAAATATTTATTGTACTGTAACATGCTCTGGAGCTAAAAGCCCCCCACTCCCAGTGTTGACCTTTTTCAATGTGTGCCCAGATGGTAGGATTGAAGGAGGATGTCATGTGTGTTGAGGTAGTGTCTTCACACATGTGGGATCATTTTGAAGTAGAGATGATTTTCTTGGATTACTCATGACATGGTGCATCACATATTGTACCAGAAATAGCTGTTCTAGTTTGTTTTTTATTAGTTGGTATGTACCTAGTAGAAAGGGTACCTTTAACCCTTTAAAGACAAAGCGTATCTGTTTTATATAAGGACTCAGTGCGTACCACGCAGTAAACACTCTCCACTTCGGTTATAAAAACCAATCTCATAATGTTTTATAAGGCAAAAGTTGCTGTTTGTTCTGAGACCCGTACAAAACATAAACGCAATGTGGGCACCACGTACAATTTTTTAATGTTAAACTTGGTCGTACGTAAAGTTACCACTAGGCTTGTAGAATTGTTGCATGTAATGCTGTTTTTCAAATTCCATGATACGTAATGGACGGAAGTTCGGTGTGATGTGTGTAAGCGTTTGCTGTTCATGTTACAGCTGCGAGGCATCGGTTAACATGTGTCAGTCTAACAACAGGTAATTGCATATTGAAGGATGTGTACAGGTCTGTCTGCTGGCTAACTATGTTCAATACATCAAACATTTCTACACTTAAGCCAGAGAAAGAAGTTCCCTTGGGCACAGAGGGTGACTTCATTCACCATTGCTCCTCTGCATACTGTTCTATTCCCTTCAACCTACTCCAGCTTAGACCAGCCAGCACAAAGCAAGATAAAGCCTATCATTGCCAGTAGTGCTGTGGGCAGAAAAGCTTGGTGACTACAGAGTAAGCTGGAAGTGGTAAATGAAGTGCTGGGGTCAGTTACGGAGGGGCCGGCCTATGGGACTTCTTTCAGCAGTGTGGATATAGTGGCTCCTGCAGTGGGAATGAAAAGGATGTATTACTTAATTTGTTACCTGTATATCTGTTGTTAGTTTTATTATATATACATCTTTAAATTATGAGGTCTTCTTGTTATCTGTAGATTAGGGGTGCACAAATTCCAGGTGACTAATTTCAAACAGTGGCACCTGATATTTGTGGGTCCTCAGTATGGAACGTGCTTCACATCACTGAGATGGGCACCTAGAATTATGAGGTGACTTACTGATTTTTGGAAAATTTGTTGACCTATTTACTAGATTGTAACATTGTGTATTACCGAAGGAAGTATCCAGCATTTTGGAGGAACTTGTCTTAAATTGGCTTCGCTTGTTTCCTCCAAAACTGAGACGCTTTTTTCAAGTGTTAAAATGTGGAGGAGTTCACCGTACATAAGAGGGCAATCATGTTCTGAAATCATATATTTTTTAAGGGATATCTTGCTGTTGGAAGCGGGTTTCCTCTCCGTCTTGGTGGCACCACTGCGGTACCGCTACCAGTCAAAACGCCGAGCGCCTGCTGTAGCTCCTCGTGATGCAATTTCATTTTGGCTTGTTCGCTGGCTTTTGTTTCGGCTGATGTTCCAGTCAGGAGTTGTGAAACTCACAAGTGGCTGCCCAACGTGGTGGGGCCTTACAGGTTGGAGTTGTTACTAAACTTTAAACTAAACCTGCTGCTCTTAAATCCTGCAGAGTGCCAAATCAGAGTTGAAGAATTGTATCAGATATGGTGCTCACCTGTCAGCTCTGTTACACATTTTATAGTTATTCACCTGTGGATCTTGGCACTAGTGGGAAATCATAGTATCTGGAGAAAATGCTACCCCACTACTCCTCTCCCCTCGACAGCTGTACCAAGATCTTGCTACCCTTATAGTGCTAGTTGACTCATATAAATCACAGTTCTTCACTGTCATTATGTTTATTTGCCAATTGACTTTGTTTTCATTGGTTCAGATATTTTCCATAGTACTCTGTTATGAAACCAGGGCTTTGGAGTCAGTACACAAAAGCTCCGACTCCGACTTCTCAATTTTTAAAACTTCCGACTCCAACACCTCGATTTTTAAAACTTCCAACTCTGACTCCAACTCCTTCATAAAAGTTCAATATGCATTAATAATGATAAACCTGTAAGACCTATCACCACCACGTGAATCATCAGGCTACTGTTTAGACTTATAACCTATATTTAAGTATCAGTCTAATGGTTACAGTAGCTATCAGGGCTCTGGAGTTGGAGTATCTAGTTAAGATTTTAGACTGAGGTCGTAGTCAGGGTCGGTACATTTTTACCAACTCCGACTCTCCCTAAAATTCCTTCCAACTCTGACTCCGACTCCACAGCCCTGTATGAAACAGTTATAATTTGCGATTGTCAGGAAAAGACCGCATGTCATATATAGAAGAAGCAATAATGTTATTGTTTTGTGTATCCTCATCTTGAGGAACTAGTTTAGTATACTTGCTGTAGTGACTGTACTGTGGGCTTGACAGACGGGGAGTCCTTGTTTCATTTCTGGCTTGGGCAGGAGATTTGTCTCTTCTTAAGTGTTCAGACTGCCTCTGGGGGCCATCCGGCCTCCTGGTAGGGGGGTGCCAGGTGTTAAGCAGACCGGCTGTAAAGCTGACCCCTCACCTCCATCTGTTGTAGAGGTTAAGAACAGGTGGAGGTACACATCCAGTGCTGCATATGCCTTCATAGCATGCTTATGGTCAGCTTCACCCTTTTATGTTCTTATCCTCAGCGTTGGAAGTGTAAATGCTGTCAAGAATTTTTTAACTGTATAATAACAGGCAGTTTTAGCATCTTTTCATCTTAAATTTGTCATGAAGCGCTAAGAAGTGGGCTTGTATTTGTATTGTTGCTAGATGCATTTGTAGGTTATTTACCTCTTTTGGCTGCAGCTTATTTTTGTGTTCCATTCATCATTTAATTTCTTATATAAATGCATGTGCATTTATGCACACACGCATGCACTGTGTGCATGCACGCACACACGCGCGCGCACACACACTTGTAGACCAACTTCTTTGTGGGGCCTGTAGGAGAATTTCTGCATCATTCTTGAACTAGCAGACCCATGCAGAAGAATGTCACTGAATGTTTAGTGTTATCCGTTACCCTAGCAAAGTTGCTGCAATCAAGCACCGAGTTATCCGCATGAATGGTATTTTCTGTGTTGGTTTCCACCTTTCTGTAATAATGGTGCTAGTTTGGGTGTTCCGTGTACTGTAGCAATATCACTGGTTTGGAGTTTTCCAGCATGATGGGTTTTTCCATTCATGTAACACCAACTTAACAATTTTTGTGAGTTTTCCTTCCTAAAATGAAGCAACTTTTTATTCACATGTTTCTGCCTTCGTTAGTTTCTGAAGTGGAGTTATACTTCTGCCAGGAATTGAACCCAGCCAATCAGCCTGTTGGCTGTTCATTATTAACTGATGTGTGCTTGTTTGCAGCATTATATATATCTGAATTTGTGGGTACTGGGGTTTAGCAAAAAGGGTTCTGTACCTTGTACCTAATGGATCCATATATGGATAGACAGTTGGCATATTGTTGGTTTACCCCAAGCAATGCATTTGCCCCATATTACAATAATGGCTGTAGTCTGGGTTTTCCATGAGCAGTGCCTTTCCTCCACGTCCTAACAGTGATGCTAATTTGTGGGTTTTCCATATATATAACAGCATATTAACAATCCTTCAAAGTTTTTTTCCAGCAATAAACTACTTTTGTATTTACACTTTTCCATCATTGTTACTTTTTGAGAAAGGGACTGTGATGAGCAGGCACTGTGATTTGTATGGATTCCCTAATGTACTCATGTCTATTCATTTCCAAAATCATGACTTAAAAGTAATTGAACTTTGTTTACTAAATAAACACTCCAAAATAAAGATCTGGAGCTCCCCCCCCCCCACAGGGGACATTATTTAATCTGCATAATAACAAGGTGCTTTATTTTGACCTTGAGCTTCTTGTCCTTCACAGCCTTATCGATTCATTTCGAGTCCCAGTGTATTCCAACTTCACTATCCTGGTATGCTCACCACCTGCCACTGTGGTTTCTCAAGCTCGTAACAGTTGTGACATTCGTCGTAGAGATTGGGTTGCCTGCTCTGTTTTTGTCCCCTGTTCGCTCAGTACGGATCGTTACTTTCTTCATTCAGGTATGTAATATTTTCAAATGTATATTTGTGAAATATTTGTTGTAAGAACTGTTTATACTCACCAAAAAATTTCATGGGTGTAATTAATTTTTCATATACCCAGCTTTGCTCTGTCCTAAAAATAACAATATAATGAATGTTTAATATTTCCTGTTATATGTGCTAACAACATATATATAAGGAAATTTCTCCTTTGTGTATAAGAACCATAACGTGAAGATTTTGTAGATCACGGGAGCAAAATTGCACATACTCTGAGACTTGTAACTGTAGAGAGATAAATGGTCAATCTTTGAGTTCTTTGTCAGGGCAGAAGAGCACATAGTGCCCATTTAGTACTCACTGGATGCGCGGTCCCAATGTTTGTTATGACGTGGTGGACTTATGCTTCTGCCAGGACCTAAACCCAGCCAATCAGCCTGTCAGCTGTTGATTATCAACTGGCCTGTGATTGCTTGCAGCGTTATATATATTTTAGTTTATGGGTACTGGAGTTTAACAGAAAGGGTTCTGTACTTTATACCAAAGGTATGGTGTTTTGAGATTCATGGATCTGTTGTGGATTTAACCGTCATACCTGGCAGTTAAACCTTTGTGCGTGTGAGGAATATCCTTTCGTGGTTCAGCTTCCACGTCAGGCTGATCACTGCTAGTAATTATCATCATAGGATTCTGATTACAGAGGATGGCACAACTGTGGCTCCACCTGAGAAATGGACTCATTCACAGTTGCTAAGGCAAGCAGAGAGTGCTAAAAGTTGCAACTGGAGAAATTGGCCACAACTATTTTTAACGTGTTCGTAGCATGTATAAGTTATTTATGTTGCTGTCACTTAGATTTGTTGAATTTTGCAGGTCTTATTCCAGATAGGAATTATCTTGACAGGCAACTACAATTTCTTTAATCTCCTGACAATTGTACTCTGCACTTCCTTACTGGATGATGAATTCTTTTACCGCAGGAGGCTACAAAAAGGTGAGTACGTGTTTTAGTTCCTTGTTTAGCGTATACATATCAGACTGAAAGTTTATTTTGTCTTTCAAAATACAGTATTGTGGATGAGCAGAATATTTGTCTTAATTTTTTTCTTTGATGTCAGCCCTGTACCTGTTTTGAAATAAGCTACGGACAGGGCAAAGAAACCAAGTTTATTATGCCAGTCGTTGTGGAACACTGGGTAATTCCTGTTGCTATTTCATAATTTGCTTCACTTTAGTTTCCATACCGTAAGGAGCAGATTTAGTTACACCCATCTGTCATATTTTCAGACATAATTGCTAAATGTTTTCAATTAATGTACCCCAACGTCTCAGAATGAGATTCTAAGTAAGTTTTTCATGGCAACTTAATTTTTGTGTCAAACTGTGTTACTTAATTTTTATGTCAAACTGTGTTATGTAACAAGATGCAGAGGCTTTTAAACACACTGTATTCCATTCATAGAAAAAGTAGTCCAGAATTTCAGTGTAATTCTATGATCTTTCAACCTGTGATGACAAATGGAACAACTGTGATGACAAATGGAACAATAGTTGTGGAAAATATGGTTTTAAATTCATTAATGCCCCTGAATAAAGTGTGGCTTTCACTTCGCCGATTTTCATGAAGTTGTAGTCACTTGAAAAATGTAGAATGCATGGGCAGAATTTTATTTATGCCCTGAAGTAAAATATACATTTAACTTCGCCAATTTTCACGTAACTCACCATGGCTCAACAGCTTCTTTAAAGAACTGCTATAATGAATTTTGTGTCAGTGCAAAAACGGTTTAGTTGCTGATAGTAGGTGATGGTTGGATGGGTTTGCCACATACGGCATCCTTTTTCAGTTCGTAAAGAACGCCTAAAAAGTGACAGCTACACAGGTATTAAAGCAACTTCCCGTTTGTTTGTTATTTTTCTAGGCCTAAGTGGAAAATCCAGTTTTCATGTTTTGTTGCTATTTGCTCATGTTTCTAACATATCTAATACTTTCCTGCAACTGTCATTCAGCTGTGTTTCTAATTTTTCCCACTGTCTGTCCAGAAACAGTGGATAGAGGTTTTACTGTACTTGTAAATGTTACCATCAGGTGGGGTATATGTGCAGGAGTCACTGGTAGGATGCAAGCAAGCCACATACGTGTTGAATCGTGCCTTTATTTTTTTCGCTGTGCTATAGGGGGGAATGTGGAACAAGAGTATAACACAGACTGCTCATACAAACTCTTTAACAGTCTTCAGGGTAGCCCCTGGGGTTGTCTACAGTTTATATGTGAAGCAATAACTGTCTACAGCCAACATTATATGGTTTTTATTGAAGAATAAGAGCGACCAGTTTCGGTCCTTTTGGACCATCTTCAGGCTCTGTTCTTATCCTATTGTTACAAAATCTCTACATAAATAAGTAGAAGGCCTTCTACTTATATATGTAGAGTTTCTGTAGTCATGTGGGCTGAGGTTGGGAGAATAGAGAAGCTATTGTAACACTTCCTACCCTCAGCACTGGAGAACTTTCTTAAGTGTCTATTGAGTTTGCTGTAGCATTGTGTAGGATTATGGCATTTGAAAGCACTTATGGACATTTCTCCTTAACTGCATGATGTAGGTGGTACTGCAGAAATGACTTGCAATACTGCACGTTCGCACTTTGACCCTGTTCAACAGGATGACACACAACAGTGCCTTGGACGTCATGTACAAAAATGATCATCATCTTTGTGGCTGTGGTGGACTTTTTCAGACTGTGTGTTGTTCGTGGTGACTGAGGACAACTCATTTATAAGACTGTTGTTTGAGTTTGGTTCATAGGCTTTTGCTCAAATTTTATCAAGTACAGATTATACCAACAAATGTGCTGTTGGTATAATTTGTACTTGATTATGACCATGCATGGTATGAAAAATATAAAGTTCAAATTTTATCATTTGTAATCGTGTGATTTTACGTGTCCCCTTCATGATGAGGTAGTTCCAGATTGGTACAGCATGTTTCATTTTGCATCCACTGTTGTACCTCATTATTGATGTGGTATCCGCTTGGCAGCAGTCTTGCACATTTTTAAGGAAGTCCCTGTATGCACACTACTTCGCATTTTCACGTTCCAGCTTCTGTCTTCATCCATGCACTGTTCAATTAAAGCCAGTGACATGTCTGTGAATGGACACAGAGCATCCATTGTGATACATATTGGCAGTTGACACCCTTACTCTTTCAAGTGTCTGTACACAACAAGCACATGCAACTGTTCATTACGGTAGGTCATGGTTACCCAGTGATTAACCTTTTAAAGCCTAGCGGTAACTTTACATACGACCAGGTTTAACATTAAAAAGTTCTACGCGGTGCCCACATTGCGTTTATGTGTTTTGTACGGATCTCAGAACAAACAGCAACTTTTGCGTTATAAAACATTAAGGGACTGGTTTTTATAACCGAAGTGGAGAGTGTTTACAGCGCGGTAGGCACTGAGTCCTTATATAAAACAGATACGCTTCATGTTTAAAGGGTTAATATACCACTGCATGGTGCTCCGTGCATTGTTAGAGAGCATCACTACTTTCGTATACACTGCTCCATTTTATGAACTTCTGTTTGTGAATGAGATAACCAACACAGTGATGTTTGCGTACAGAATGCATGTGCACTCATTCATGTATACCCCCACCTGATGGTAACATTTACAAATGTGTGCTCTGTGCCTTCAAGCGTGTGTACTCCATTTACTGTGTTGCCACATTTTTGGCCTCCATAAACATAGTTGCCATGACTTGTGGAATAATATAACATTTTGAAATAATTCATCTGTGTTTTGTAGTGAATATTAGATCTCTGTTTGTAACAAATGATATGGTATGCAGAATTGTAAAGCACTTTTGTGTGTAACATATCCTCAAAATTGCAGTCTTTTGATTCTTGGCTTTGTGATGGTGGAATTACAGGTGAACCCAGTGTTTGGAGTGGTGTGATTAGCAAGCTGGTGAATGTCCTTGTGTTTGGAGGAGTGCTGTATGCTACGTACAGCTTGTTCTCCATCAGAATAACATCCTCGCAGGTTATCGAGTCTGATATAGGTAAGTTTCTTCAGTTGCTCAAAATGTCTCGCTATATTTCCTTGTACATTGTTGTAGATGTGAGATCTGACAAAGTTCCAAGAGTGTTTTTTTTTTCCTGTTGTGGCTGTACTGGGGTTTTGTTAATGGCTATGTCTTGTAACCTTCCTGTCAGTGTTGTGTGAGTACTGACTGTTCATGTTTAGTAGCTGTAATGGAGTTTTGTGGAAGTGGCGTTGCAGTCATGTGATTATTGTGTGTGTGTGTGTGTGTGTGTGTGTGTCACTTTCCAGTGGAATGTGTATTAAAACAACTGTGTCGGTCTGTGCGTATAACAACATGAGGACCATGGAACAGGTCTTCATAAAATTATAAAAAAAGTCATTTCAATGTTAGGTAGGTTGCACATTTTAACAGCCACTTTACATGAAGGTCTGCATGCATTTCTGCGCATCTTAAGCATAACTCACTGAATATTTATTGGAGCGAAAAATGTTTTTGAACAGAAGTTGCAGAGAAGACTGAAACTTACATTTTGTGTACATTTGTCCTGCAAGTCCCACAGTGTTTGCGAAAATTAACCCAGTGATCAATGATAAACCTTGCAGGTAATTCCAGTTTCGTTTGGTGGGAGCTTTATGAACTTATTCTGAGTGTCACAGGTTAGCATTTTGCTCCGTATTTGGGAGTTTTATGATTTAAATCTTGGCAAGCCAACTGGGTCTTCTGGTTTAGGATTTTGAATTTTTTTTTCAGCATCTATAGGCAGATGCAAGGACTGTAATTTATAGTGTGTCACAGCAAAATTCATTCTAAAGTGTATAGCGTTGTCAGATGATGTAAAATACCTTGTTGATGTTTCAGAATGGAACATTTGTAGTGGAAGGTAGTTGAATGTGTGCATACTTTTGGTGGAGAATCTGGAAGGTAGCATCTTTGAACACTGACAATGATATGAGTGGATGACATTTGCAATGGGGGGTGGTTGAAACTGGATAAGGACTACATTAGTGATGGGCTTTGGTGTTGGTTGGTGTTAGCTGTAAAACCTACACATATGGCACAATTTTGTTATGCAGAAATCTGGGTTGATTGCTTAAGAACGCTCTGTTCACTGTTGCATGAAATTAGATGATGATTGTAAATAGTGAGCAGTGAATGATTTGAATGTTGTAACATATATAAAGTGTTTTCTCATCTTTACCTGGGAGGGACTGTTAGAAAGTTTTTGTACGTTGCATTGAGGGTAGTCAGTTCATGGCAGAGATTTTAATGTGTGCTTTGGCGAATATAATAAATGTTTTAGTGATACGTTGGTGGTACAGTTTTTAAAGATACTGTAACACTGAGGATGGTAAGACCACATTGAGTCCTTAGCCGGGCATCTGACGTGGGTTCATGTTACACCCTGTTTGAATCTGTAGTGTGGACTGGATATATTGAGTGGCAGTGTTTTGTTGTTTCTCTCAGTTCATTAACTCATGCCATAGGTACTTCAGAACACTCTGTAACCACCACTGCCGATGGCCATCTGTCATAATATGTCGCATCTCATACATTGTGTACAGTAATGTTCTCCTTTTTGGCCAAACATTGATTGAGTTTGGGTCCCAGCCAGACCACTCATCTGTGAGGAAGGGGAACATTTTTCCCTTTTTCTTTTTTTGTTCCTGGGCCCTAATTCGGTAAGGGCTTTCTGACCCTCAGCCCTCTTGTATTTCACCCATGTCCATCCGGGTCATGACAGCTTTGAAACGTATTGTAAGAACCAGATCATTTGGAAGTTTAGTTTGGCATTTTATTTGCATTGACAGATTTATAGTTTTGACCTCTGAACAGGGACTTGTGACTTTCAACTATGCTTTGTGGGGGTGTTTTTTTCCCACCGAAAAGTTAATTAGGTTCACACTGTAATAGTTACTTAAAAGTTTTTGTAAAATTGGTCAGCCAACAAAAGTAGACCCTCTTTCATTTTCTGACCAGTCACTGGAGACAGATGTGTCAAAAGGTGTGACCCTAGATGGTGAGATGGGTAGAAAGACACGGGGGATTAAAAAATTGAGACTTTAGTTTTAGATGAGACATGGAATGCTAAGGGCCCACCACAGATGGCTGAATTAAGAGTTACGTTTCTATAAATTTTAAAGTTAAGACAAGGGCTTCGATCTCCTGTGCTATGTAGCCAGTAATTAACCCTTTAAAGACGAAGCGTGTCTGTTTTATATAAGGACTCAGTGTGTACCGCGCTGTAAACACTCCACTTCGGTTATAAAAACCAGTCTCTTAATGTTTTATAAGGCAAGAGTTGCTGTTTGTTCTGAGATCTGTACAGAACACATAAACGCAGTGTGGGCACCACGTAGAATTTTTTAATGTTAAACCTGGTGGTACGTAAAGTTACCGCTAGGTTTTAAAAGATTAATGATCCTTACCGGAATGACTAAATGTATTGTGAACATAATGTGTGGGTAGTGAAGTGCAAACCATACTAACAACTTTGTCTGTGTGATTGTGATCTGAATTCATTGAAAACTTCACTCAAAAATCAGTCAGGCACGTCGTGGGTACAAGTAAGACCCTCAATAGACGGCAGTACCTCGTGTATTAAGCACCATATCGTGGAGGGGCATGTTGAAAATGGAAGTGAAGTTCCACACATTCTAGACTTAGACAGTACGTGGTGTTGATTGGTCTGCGTTTCAGGCTCTGGCTGCTTTTATCTCCCAAGAAGCTGAGTGAATTTCAGAACTGGTCTGGCTGTGGCAACAACAGAACATTAGTACATTCAGACACTCCACATCTCTCACTCATGATCATGCCACCGTTTTTCATTGTATGGCAAGGTAGTCTTGCGCAATGTTCCCTGTAATTTTTTTTTTACGGCTGTGCAGACCTGCTGCTGCTCCAAGCAGAAAATTTTTACACGGCCCGACGACTGCGCGGCTTTTTAAAAGCTTTTTGTAATATGCATAATAAGAATATGCCGGCTGCATGACGACAGTTCAGTGTATATGAGGGCATTTCAGTTACTGTGCAGCCACACACCTGTGCTGCTTAGAGTGAACATCGGTCTTGCATATATATCAGCACCACAGAATGAAGGCATGCACGCGCACATGCACACACACACACACACCCACACACACAAACACACAATGAATCAAAAAGTAAAGTGGATTTGCCTGTAGAGGCGCTGCAGTTGACACAGTATGAAACATAGCAGTTGTCTCAGTAACTACATACTGGGCATTGTCGCAGCGAGTTAGTGTCAGGTTTAGTTAGTGTTGTGTTTTTTTATAAGTCCCCTTTAAAAATGGTAGAACCAATTTTTGAATTACACCATGTATGTATGTATGTATGTATGTATGTATGTATGTATGTATGTGTGTGTGTGTGTATGTATGTATGTGTGTGTGCGCGCGCGCGTGCGTTTTTTTTTTTTTTTTTTTTTTTTTTTTTTTGTACTTTTTAGATCTCAGCAGTAGGTAGAAGAGGGTGACTACTTAACCAGGGGGGGGAGGGGGGGAACCTGTAGTACTTATTAGATAAGAAGCTGGGTGGGTTCCAGAATTACCTGTGATGTGCTGGCAAAGAAGGTGTTCTCAAACCCTTCTGCAGGGCCTTATTATAGCTCAAGTGGCTCACTGCTGGCTTCTGAAGACATGGAGCCTTGGGCTTAATGCAGGGTGACTTCCTATGAGATTCTAGTGGGACAAGTGGCACTGTAGAAGGTTTTCCTCTGAGTTTAGTCTGATATCACCTGCTAGTTATTCTGCCATTGTTCCACATACTGCTGTTACCCAGATGAGCAGCATATCATGACATTCTTGGTCTTTTCATTTAGGGCTTTGTGGCTGGACACAGAATAAAGAGCTTATCTTACCCTTGCTGGTAATGAAATCCAGGCCATTCGGCCCCGTAGCCTAATTACATATTCTGACTGAGCTAGCCTCACTAATTGATGCAGCATTGTGAAATAACTAAGGAATTGAACTAATCCACGATGGACTTGTGTGATTTGGAGGAAGGACTAAATATCCAGTGGATTCATACAAATTGTTGTTATGTATTTACAGCATTCACTAAGCAGGAGTTTGACTGGGTGCTGTCACGTGTGGTTCCTGGCAGTGTGTACATAGGTCTGGGCACCCTGGCCCTGATAGTCCTTGAAGCTGTGACTGTGTCCATTGTGGATGCTCCTGGAACTTTCAGCAAGATATCAACAGTCTTGTCTACTCTGTTTTATACTGCAGTTGCAGCCTTTATCTTTGGCATCAGCATTGTAAGTGTTGCTTTATATTCAGTGGAATCTCAATGTAACCCTTTAAAGACGAAGCGTATCTGTTTTATATAAGGACTCAGTGCGTACCGCGCTGTAAACACTCTCCACTTTGGTTATAAAAACCAGTCTCTTAATGTTTTATAAGGCAAAAGTTGCTGTTTGTTCTGAGATCCGTACAAAACCCATAAACGCAGTGTGGGCACCACGTAGAATTTTTTAATGTTAAACCTGGTCATATGTAAAGTTACCGCTAGGCTTTAAAAGGTTAAGCTTGTTGATTCAAGATTTCCCTGCATTTTAAGCGTATTTTTTGTAGCCCCAGCCAAAATGCTTGGTGGGAGCCGTTTACATATAAGCACGTTTCTAACTCAAGACTGTTGTTGGTTGATCATAAATCGTGGATGTGTTGTCATACGCCACACTGACAGAAAGGATTTTTAAAATGAACATCAAGTGTCAGCATAAAATGGCTTGATGGAAAACATTATTAGGTTTTAATTTAGAGTGAATATAATGTTCTTGTAACCCCTGTAGTAATTTTCTGTTTGATTTTGGCGTGGCCACAGTTTAACATTTTTCGTGATGTAAGGTGCAAAGAGTCGGCCACACAAATCTTCAGTGGGAGTTCTACTGTATATTGGAAACACCTTGTAGCATATGTTATGAATTCCATAATGTATGCCATCATTTACCTAATGCTGTTCCAGTGATCAAATTTAGGATGCATTAAGTGGATCGTGTAAAATGCGCTGAGGGAAGATGAGAAATTCATACAAAATTGTGGTCAGCTATCTTCTGAAGAAGAAACTACATGAAAGACAGAGGCATAGACAAAATAAGAATAATATTTGAATTCGTAATATTATACGTACATATTCCGTGCAGTTGTTGTTTATGCGGTAGTTGGTAATAATAGGAAACTTATATTTGAATTCTTCTTGAAGTTGTTGAGTTTGACAGATTTGACTGGATTCACCGACTTGCAAGATGGTGTAATGGTGGGCTTGGTAATTTTCATATACCATGACTTATTCTGGATTACATGAATGACAACTGCCATGTGCTGTGGAGTTTAGTAGAGTTTATTAGAATGTACACTAAAGAGACAGCACCTCGGCAAAGCCTGTGTCAGTGTTTCTTCTTGATGGCATTGAGAATAATCTATTCAAGCTATAAATGTGAAATTTAGAGAATCGAATTAAACATTATGAAAGGGATTAATACCAGTAGCGTAACATTTATATGAGGTTTCATGAAAATCTTCCTTCCTTCCTTCCTTCCTTCCTTCCTTCCTTCCTTCCTTCCTTCTCTTCCTTCTCTTCCTCCCTTCCTTCTCTTCCTTCTCTTCCTCCCTCCCGCCCTTCCTTCCCTCCCTCCCCTCTCTGTCTCTGTCCCCCCTCCAAGTTAACAGGAGTAGGACCGTTTTGTATCACAAGCCTGTCTTTCCTTACAGAGGAAAGTATGTTAAAATTTTCTGTTATTTTATTACCTTCCTCAAGTTATTTTCATGTAGTGAAGTGTAATGTGCTGTGTGTGCGTTTTCCTGTACCTCTGCATAGTAGCAGTCGAATGCCGTGCTGTATGTTTTCAGGTACCCTACTCGACCCTTCATCCTGCTGGTAACAGTACTGTGGTTCCTGTCCTGCGTCATTGGCATTCACGCCTTGACCACCTGCAGCTGACCAATTCGTATGGTCTCTTCCGAAGGATGACAGGTGTTGGGGGACGCCCAGAAGTTATTTTGGAAGGCAGCAATCACATTGATGGACCGTGGCTTGAATACAACTTCCTGTACAAGCCAGGCAATGTCAACACATCTCTGCCATTTGTTGGTACGTTCCTGGTATATATCGGGATGAAGATTTGCATTACACTTGATGTGCCTAGCAATGTGGCTTACTGCATTCTTCGTACAAGCTCTTGTACCTGAATGCACACTTTCTATACTGTTTTGTAGATTTTGTCTCGCCTTATCGCAATTAGAAGCTGGATGTCATCTAGTAGCCGTCTTCTGGTGGTTGTTTACCCAACATGTTCTTTGAACGTTAAAAGGTTCCTACAGTTATCCATACCCTGAACCACCTTTTCCTATAGGGCTTCTACTCCCAATACCTTGTTAATATCCTACGGAAATTTTCCATATTTCTTGTAATTTACGTACATCTGTGTGTCTTTGTTCCATGTTTTCTTCATTCCCTGTGTCAAAAACAGGCAAGTAATAGTTTATATGGGTAATTATAAACTTATTTAACAACACAGAAAATTTGCAGCTCTGGTTTTCATGTGGACAGGGTGTGAAATACGTATGTATAGTAAGTCAGTATAGTAAGTAAGGTACAGGTTGAATGACTGGAGAATTGAGATTTAATTTCTGGTGCGGGTGGTGGGGGGCAGACATTTTTCTCCTCATCAGCACATCCAGACCAACTTTAGAACCTAACCAGCTTCCTGTGGAATTGTTTCCACGCATCTTTACTTGGGGCTAATGCAGGTGTGGCATGAAGCTGATCATTCATCGCCATCTAGTACAAAAAATTCAGAATAAATGGAACTATATCTGCACTCCTCCACAAGTTTTTACAGCACAGGTGCAACCATACTTTTAGCTTTGCAAACTAACAGAATGTAACCGTAAGTTTCTTTTACAAGTGTTCTGTGTGTGTGTGTGTGTGTGTGTGTGTGCGCGCGCGCGCGCGTGCATGCGTGCATGCTTTTGTTTTAACATGGACAGTGTCCCAGTGATAGTCGTGTTCTGTCTGAATCCTGCTAAACGTGTGTTATTTAAGTTGCTGTGCATGTGGCGTGTGTGATCTGCATCACTATTGCTTTATTGCTGCATGGCAAGGAAGCACGTACTATGCTTCATGAAGTCCAAGTGAGTTCAGTCATTGATCCACTGCAGCAGGCCATCTGCCAGGCTGAACCTTTGGTGCCAGAATTAAATGCCTGCAGTGATCTGCAGAATACCAAACTGTAAATGGGGGCTGCTTAAGAGCAGATATACAGTAAAACCCTGTTAAGACATTTTTGAAAATTCCAAGAAAATCTGACTTAAGCAGGAAATTTCTTAAAAGGATAGAACCAAAAAGTTCTATTTTTTTAAATTTTTTTGTGAACTTATTACATATGTATGCTGAATTTGTATAATTTGTAGCAATCTTAACGCATTCACACTTGTATCCGTCCATTTAACCATTTTGGCTGTAACCTTTCATTCACAAGTTCACATTTCATTCCAGATGTTTACTTTTCCTTCAAATATTTTTCAAGCATGGGTTGTTGCTCTTTTTTCAAAAACAGTAGCACTATACACCGTCAGATTCCATAGGTTTGCTTTTAGGTAGAACATAAGGGGTGGTCAGTAGTTCCAGTTACTTTCACTAACTGTGCAGTGTCTTGAATTTATTTTCTGGAATTGCTGATGTAACTTATCTGCACACAGTCACTACAGATGTTTCACAATCACTCTGTACCACGATTGATTTATATTACTGCCAATAAATTAGGTTTTAACAAGCTGACATGTGTGAACACCCACACATCTGGCGTTAGACTGCTGTCCCCCAGCAGGGTGGTTTCCACCTCCACATGACATCCATGCCTCACAGTAGCATCCCGCAACTTTAAAGCTGTTTTTCCACTTTATAGCCACATTTGTTGAATTTTTCAAGAATTGTGTTACAAGAGTTTCATTGTATGTGTGTGGTACTTGTTTGCTCACTTTGTACACTTTTAGTTGTAACAGAAACTGTGCAAGCAGATTTCAGAGTTAAGGAAGTTCACAGTTAGATTGTATAAGACAACTAATCTTTTTTGAAAATTTCAAATTACAAAGGTCGGAAGGTAAGAAGAGAAACCAATGGGAGACGTACAAAAAATAACAGACAAAGACTGGACACGTGAAAACAAGGGTGCATATGGGAGGGTGGAGAAGATTGGGTAGTACTTTTGTCATAAAAATATCAGTGGGTGATTGTTTTTAAATTAACAATTGATTTGTTTTTAAACTAACAATTGATTCTAATTTGTATGAGTATTAAACATCATTAGAGAGTCCATTGGTGAAATTACATTCAGCATACCAAAGACTTTATGCTGTCTGGTGCAGGAAGTATTTAGCGTCGGAGCAGGAAGGCTTTCAATACCTTGGCTTGATTAACTGGTCTTCATTCTTTCATAGCGCCTCATCAGCCACGTTTAGACTGGCAAATGTGGTTTGCTGCACTTGGGACATATCACCAAAATCCGTGGCTCATGGGTCTAACGTACAGACTTCTGCAAGGTCAGCCAGAAGTACTTCAGCTGATTGACACATCACGAAATCCATTTCCTACTAAGCCACCAAAGTATATCAGAGCCAGTCTGTACCATTATCACTACTCACCATGGTCACAGAGGTAAGAAAGTTCCTTGCACCAGATGAACATTCAGTATGTATATGATATGATTGCTACATCATTCCTGCTGTTTTGGAGAAACTTGGTGTTTCCGTGTAAAGAATGGTAAGTATTTACCAATTGACACAGTACAACATGTCTGAAGACTTGCATCTGTATCACCTCTACTGTGACAGTGTTGAAACTCACAATGTACACTTGTCACAATATACACTTGTCACAATTACACTTGTCACAATATACACTTGTCACAATTACGAATGCATTTGGTAAACGAGGAGCCTATTCTTGACAGAACTCTTCCGTACGTATCAGTTCTACCTTACAGTATTTCGCTGTTTGACCTTTTTCCAGCTCAGCTGTTCACTTAAAGACCAAGTATTGTGTCGAATTTTAAGCTGGCACAGAGACACAGAGTTTGTGAGCAATTGTTTGGCAAGGAAAGTCATATGTACTGTCCACCATGTTTATAAAATTGAGAACATGTTACATTTTGTACTGGTTTTTAATCTAGCCATCTGTACTCATCACAAATATTATTTGGGTAATCAAATCGAGAAGAATGAGATGGGCGGGGCATGTAGCACATATGGGGGAAAAGACAGGTGCATACAGGATTTTGGTGGGGAGACCTGAGAGAAGGCGACCACTTGGGAGACCCAGGCATAGATGGGAGGATAATATTAAAATGGAACTTCAAGAAGAGGGATGGGGGGGCATGAACTGGATTGAGCTGGCTCAGGATAGGGACAGGTGGTGGGATCTTGTGAATGTGGTAATGAACCTTCGGGTTCCATAAAATGTGGGGAATTTCTCGACTAGCTGAGAAACTGTTAGCTTCTCAAGAAGGCCTCTGCTCCGTGGAGTTAGTCAGTGTTAATCTAGCCATGCCGATCATGGATTTGGTAATTAATGGCTGTACAGGAAGAAAACGGCTCACGTGCGCCCACACACACACACACACACACACACACACACACACACATACACAATGTTAAGTAAAGACAAAATGTGATGTTATTTTATTCCACCACATTTCCTCAGATTGATGTTAAGTTACTTATCTGTTTCTGCTTTCTGAGGTGGTTGCGACCTTAGAGTTTAATCTCTACAAAGTCACAGCATTATTTCGTCACTGTATGTTGGTGACAAGTTGAATGATTGGGAAATAAACATATTAAATCGGTGACAAAATTGTGTTTTGAACTTGTGTTTTGTAGGTGGGAAATCCTTTTTAAGTAGGAAATATAATAAAAGATCAGTCAATGTGTTAAATCATATGGGAAAATTTTGGCACTAAACTATTCTACCATCATAAGTGTGTGTTATCTTACGGGGTTTCACTCTATCTGTATTGTCATCATCAGCATCATCATCCATTTATGCAGTTACATTTCCACCTGTGCAGGTTTCTTCTCTCATCTCCCACATAAGTGCCCTTTAGTACATGTATTGATTTTTCCCACCCATTCTTTTCACATATTCCTTTACTTGATCTTTTCACCCAGTTCTTGGACTGTCAGTGGTTGTTTACTTGCCATCCTCTAATTTGTCATTGCCAGAGGAATCCTACTGGTATCAGTGCTGAACACATATCCAGACTCCTAGTACAGAGAAACCCTGTTAAGAAAATTTTGAAAATTGCAAGAAAATCCTACTTCTTAAGCGGGAAATTTCTTAAAACGGTAATTTTAATGAAATGGTAGAATTCTGGTGCTTTTTTTATCCTGACTTCTTAGGCTGGAAGTTTTCTTAACCGGGTTTTTCGTAAGCGAGTTTCACTGTATCTTTAATTACACCAATTTTTCTGGTACTGCCTTTAGAAATTGCATAATACCATAATATAAGCTCTTTCCACAATTTTATTCCCTTTTTAGTAATCCATGGATGTTTCAAGCTGGTTATAAATTTGCTTAGACTCTCAGTCCAAGTTCATTATGTTTCTTACATAGTAAAACACCTTTTGAACTATAGGATTGGCAATCTTAGTGTACGATATTTATTTCCCTGCACGTGTTTTTTAGGTGGTCTGGTCCTTGGTGGACACGAGAGAAAGTTGGCGAGTACTTTCCCATTTTCTCACGTGATCACGCACCACTGCTCGACTATTTGCGTAAGATGAAAATCTTGACTGGAACTTCGGGACAAGAGGACAAAGTATCGGGATCACAGGTCACTCCATGGCTTAAGGCACTGTTAGATCGTCTGCGATACCTGGTGTCTCATGTTGAACCCAGTCTCCTCCTGTGGTCCATTTTCAGTGCTGGGTGTGCTATCATCACTACTTCTGGTACCACAAATTCAGCAGCAGTACGGAGATAAGCAGTTACCAGGTTTTCATGTCACTTTCTTGGGGCGTCTGTTGGCATTTGGTGATGATATTGCGATATTGGTGGGATGTGTGACATTTTGAAGATCCTGATCTTCATTTCTTATGCCTGAAGTCAGTCGAGATTTAAGACGGAGACACCCAAAATCTTGAATATCACCAAACCAGCCAACAGCAATGTATTACCTTGCCAATATTAATCTCAAATAATAGTGTCACTGGACAGTCATTTTCAGTCCAAAGTAAATGAAATTTCTCTGTGTTACTGGAAGCTGGTCGTGGACAGAACAGTTGTCTTGCATGGTTGGCCTTTATAATTAACTGCAGCCAGTCCTACTGAGCAACTGATTACATCTGTGATTCTTGTAATCTCTGCATTGGCGTATAGTCATATGATTGCTCATGAATTTCTTGTCTCTTTTAGCTCTTCTAAGAGCAGGGAAGGCTGACTGATTTCCCAATGTCCTTGTGCATGATTGTCCTTTGTTAGTATTTTTTTTTTTTTTGAGAAAATACCATTATTGTGTTCTTATCCACATGTTAGTTCATATTATCTTCCATTGTTTCTCCTGTGTATGTGAGGTTAAGATCTGTGTGTTTCGTAGACAGCGAATGTCATTTTAATGAATATGAACAGCAAAAAATTAAGTTACAAGCTTTATGCTGTGTTTATGGTTTGTGTATGAATCATGGAGGTTTCTGCTTCAAGTGGACAGGTGGTTAATAGTGTTACTGGGTGATACTGCTCACATGCCCAGGACTTCCTTTGAAGACATTCCATATTACAGCAATCTATGTAGTTGATGGAACTATACTCATATTAAGCTATTTTCATTGGTAACTGTCAAAGGGTGAAATTAGTGAGCTGATTTCCAGTTGATGTACTGTTGTTAAATGAAGTTATGTTGCCAACTGTTGCAGTTTTGTCAACATACTGTTATAGCAACGGTGTGAAGTTGAGACATCCCATTGTGATGCATAATATTAGATAAATGAAAGACACTGTTGACCACAGATATAGTTATTTGACTGTATTTACTGCAAAATTATGTGCTGTGTTTTGCCTTGTAGAAGCCATCATCACCAACTGTAAAAGTAAGTAAAAGAAAAATGTTTCTAAGTAACAGGTTATTATATAAAACTTGAGATCTCAGTTTTATTAAGCATTAAATGTAATGTTCATATCTTGTACTTCTTCTTTTGAGCCAAATTTGGGTGTAAGATGTGATATTATATTAATCTTTGTTCATCAGCATTTAATTTCCCCCGTAGAGGGCTTTACTTGCAGGTTATTTAAATTTAAGTGCATGTGTAATTGAAAACTTGGATATTATTTTGAACAAAAGAGATAGAATTATGAAATAAAGGGCATTTTATGGGAAAGAAGTCATAAACTTTTCGCCACGTCTTTTAAAATGCAGTTAAGTATGAGCATTGGTCAGATACGGTCCAGTTCCCATATCTTGATACTTGGAAGGAATTTAAGGAATGTGGGGAGGGTGGGGTAGGTATTCGCCTGGCCAGTGTATATGACTCAGCAAATATCACCAGTTCAAAGACGCTTAGCGCATACATTAGAGTGACTTTGCTGGCACCTAACGTTGTAGTGGCCGATGTATTTGGGACTGGTATTGTTCACTGATATCTCCTTCCATAAAGTAGCTACTATCTTCATACCGTGCCCCTCCCTCTCCTTTTATCCTTCCCCACGTCCTCACCCTGCAAGTTTCAAGATACGGGAACTGGACTGTATATGTAGTAAAGTTCCAGATTATTATGTTTTTCTGCTTGCTTTTATTTACATTTGGGTTTGAGGTGTGATTTTATGGAGGCAACTGCCATGCCTTGATGTGCCACTTTATGGAGCTGTGAGCTGTGTGTATGTCTGGGCTAGGTTACTTGACATGGCATTGCAGCTGTTCAGGGTTGTAGTAAGCCATCGCTTATTAACACTGCACTCCGTCCCACCTTTGTTCGTGGCAGTATTATATGCTGTACTGCATGTACAAACTTCGTACTTGATCGCAGGTAGGAAATGATCTTTTCAGGCTGTGACTCGGTTGGAGCAGATGATCTTTTGTGTTCTTTTTCAAACAGCGTCAGAATGAGACAGCTATGTATGATGAACCTTTAGAAATGCCTGTGCTTATTTCATTAGTTGGTAGATGTTACTGTCACAAACCTTTATTGTCCTTCGGCATAAAGTTTCAACAAACGTCCTGTGCCATGCTTACTGCTGTGTTTACTTCTGGTTCTTGGTGATATGAGCTACAGAAACTGAGCTGAGTGCATAGTGGACAAAAGCAGATACAAAAACTCACAACAAAGAAACGGCAGAAGAAGGTACCTACTGCAGCCGTTTTGTATTGGTTTTTGTTTACAAATACTGAAAAGAGAACTAAATTTAAAAAGCATTCAAAGGAGTTTTTTGTTATCAAAATAAAGCAAATTTGTCTTCAGTTTGATATCTGTATAAAATTTCTTTTTGGTTAAGGTAATACCTAAAGAGTTAACTTTGTAGACATTACCTTAACCAGAAATGCAGACCTGTTCCAGTTTTCTGTCTGTAGAACTACCTTCTGGTTAAGATAATTTCTAAAGAGTTAACTTCTTGGGTATTACTTTTACCAGAAATTCAGAGACATTTCTGTTTGCTATCTATAGAAAAACTACATACAAGAACTATATCTTGAACTCTATATTTCATCCCGAATCATATGTACCACAACACTTCAACATGCGTACACATTAGAAGGAGGTGCCCAGTTTTAAGAATGTTAATGGAAGTAGTACATCCCCTTTATATATTTTAAAACTTTTATTATATTTTTTAATATAAGTTAGTAGTTTGTGTCCAGTTTTGACTCGAAAAAGTAAAACATGTGAACATTACATTCAATGAATTATTCGCTAAAAAGTACCAACAACAATGCACAAGTTTTTATCCTGTGCGACCCCAAAGTCCATAGGGGCCCACCTTTACCCCGACATGTTTCGGTGGCATGTATACCACCATCATCAGGGAGTGAGATTTCACACCCGGCGTCGCAGCCTCCAAGTGTCAAATCTGGCCCGCTGATGATTACGGTATACATGCCACCGAAACATACAGGAGTAAAGGTGGGCCCCTACAGACTTTGGGGTCACATAGGGTAAGAAGTTGCGCATTGTTGTTGGTACTTTTTAGCGAATAATTCAATAAAAATGCACAGTGAAAACAACATAGTGAAATTACATTCAATGCTTTGTGAAACTGAGATCTCTGTTAATCTTTTGCATAATAACCTGTTATTTATAAGCATTTTTCTCTTATTTTAAAGTTAGCATTTGATGGTGGCCTGTACAAGCTGAAACATGTAGCACATAATTTGGCAATGTATAGTGAGATAATTATAGTTGTGATCGATGGTCATATTTGTTGAGAAGGCACGGGGTGACTGTATTTGAAAATTCAACTCTTCTGGGATATGCCAGTATGTATATTGGTAAATACGCACCAAAGTTTTGAAAAAGTGTGCTACTCCATTTTGAGAGTCATTCTGCACTACACTAAAGGTGGAGGCAGCAGGCTGCTCTGAAATGTTTTTGCTGATATGCCATTCTACACTGTGTTGTATCCCAGAAGGGAGATCTTATTCATCGCTGCTCTGAAAACTACAACATGTTTCATTAGACTGATATTTTACTTTGTTTTCTCATAAGTTTTTACAGTATGAGTGTTTGTTTATGTGTATTCTAGGAAAGGAGAAAGTTAAAATTTATAAAACTATATGTATAAAAAGAATTATGTGACTGATCTGTGGCCATATGTGAAAGAAAGATAAATGAAGGGAAGACCAAATGGAAAGACTGTTGTTAAATTCCCAATTTGCCTCTCCCCCCTCCCCCCTTCCGTAAATTAATTTTGGGTTTTCGGTAAAGTGACTGGCTACAGGCTGTACAAGTATAAATGCGTTTGATCCCCAGCGGGGACAGGATGTGCAGGATGTCTCTGCAGCTCACTCAGCCTTGTGCCAATGGAAACCTGAATCTCTGTACCACTGGTAAAATGGCTTGAGTATGGAATCAACTACGCAGTTCTGAAGTGCAGAACACGCAATGTTTACCTCTACACACTGTACATGTCTTTATGGCATGTTGATGATAGTAAAAACTAGCTGTGTCTCAGGTGCTTTAACCTTTTAAAACCTAGCGGTTACTTTACACACCAACAGGCTTAATGTTCAACAATTATATATGGTGCCCACATTGCATGTATGAATTTTGTATGGCTATCAGAACAAACAGCGACTTTTGCCTTATACAACATTAAGAGACTGGTTTTTATAACCGAGGGGGAGAGTGTTTTCTGCGTGGTATGAGCTGAGTCCTTATATAAAACAGGCAAAATTCGTCTTTAAAGGGTTAAACAAGGTTCATATGGTCTACACTGTATAACACGCAGATCTTTCATTTGCCCACATGGAGAATGTTACTGACATAGAGTTGGGTGATTTTGAACAGTGAGGTTTTTGTTATAATGTAAAAAAAAAAATTCTCACTGCCTTCTGCACTTGTTGAGATTTTGGGAGAAATATAAGGTGCGCAGAAAATTTGTAAGATGAAGAAGATTCATAACAGTGCTTAGTTTAAGACACATACAGCACAGCTAATGAGTACGTTTTAAATTATGTGTGTATAATACCATTTTTGTGAGTTATACAGGACTGAAAGTGGGACATTTTATGAGATGTTTTAATGTACATTCTGTGCAATATTATGTGCTTATTACATAACCAACAGTTTCCACATACAAAGTACATATGGGCTAATGTTACAGTCCCCTCTCCTAATAAAGACAGTGACATGTGTTAACAATAAACTATGTCATAGTCATCACTGCATATTAATCACATATGCAATAATCTCATGTATTTTATATCATAATAAGCAGTGATGACTATGACATATTTTGTTATTATACATGTAACTGGTTTTATTAGGTTTTAAATATTGTGTTGCTCCTTTAGGATGGCAATCAATCACCAGAACATGTAGAAGAGAGAGCTGAAATATTATGTATATTTTGTATGTGCAAATTGTTGGTTTGGTAATAAGAAATTAATGAAATTTTTCTAAGCCATTACAACATTAATCATTGATTTAAAGATATTTTGTATAATATGTGTGACAGTGCTTTTAAGTGGCATAGGTTAAGACAGAATAGAGTACCATTTCTTATGGTGATTTGAAGTCACTGTATTACTTTTTATGGGTCCAAAACGGTTTTCAATTACATAACTGCCTAGGGCTAAGCAATCTGGTCCTTATATTCTGTTGTCTTATATGATGAAGACAAGTTGCGACACAAAGCAATGGTGAAACAAGTTTCATGTGCAGTGATGTATGTTTCTTCCATTCTTGTGGTTGGTGAAGGAAATAGAAACAGTTTTAGATACCATCTCACTGCCCTTCATTCTCTACTTGTGTTTTGGTATGGTTAATTTTTGTGTGTTATAATGTGGTTAATGTATGTGACATTTATGTAGTTGTCTGTCAGACATAAAGTAAAGTTCACATATCATTGCTATTTGTAGTTGGATGTACTTGTGTTTCTGATAATTAATTTTTTTAGTGTACAGTAGTTACATGTGTCATATGGGAAACTTTGTGCCGTGCATGACATTTGAAGGTCAATACCTGGTAAAACAGTCCTGAGTTTACTGTTATGATCTCTCACTAGAATTGCTTGACAGTTTTATACTGTAGCACTCTAAATAACTGTAAAGTAAACTGCGTGTTCCAACTCATTTTTTGTCCTGTCTTTTATGGCAGTTTATTTTGTATTCTGTGAATATGAGTGTAACCATCTGTGTCATATAATCCCAAATATTGAGTGGTGTTATGCGTTCGTGACCACTATAATTAAATTTGCAGCCTCTCAATATACATATCTATTTACTTTCTCCCTCGGGCCTAAGTAGCTGCTTTCCAGGACATTTCCCAGTCCAAAATTATATGCATTATTTGAATGGTGATAATGATGCCTGTGCACAGTGGTAATTTCTCTTTTCTTGGGTTGTGACGTGGTAGTTTTTCAAGGTAATGAATAGTAGAGACAGACGAGCGCATGCTTCTTTATTTAATTAAATATACATCGTATAGGAAATGTTTGCAAATAACAATTGCAGATCTTAATGAGATTTTATTTTATTATACACACCATTTTTGAGACCTATAAGTTCATTTGAGTTTCAAGTCCGTAATAAAATTCACCAGCTTTAAGAATACAGCTTCAATACCAAATTTCATGAAGTTGTTGAGTATTTTCAGAGATGAAGCTTGTGGTTGGACAGACAAGACAACCTTCTCCCTAGTGCAAGGGTGCACCCAAGGGTGAGGCTGCCAGGTTGAAGCCCCCCCCCCCCCCCCAAACCCCCCAAAACTGAAATTTAATAAACACAGATTTTGTAGATACTATGATATTATGAAGTTTTACTTGATTTCCCATTCAGGCGAAATCAGCCACTGAAATTGGCTGATGACTAGTACATTAGAATTTTGAAAAATAAATTAATAAAATTAAAAAAAACAATAGGATAGGACACTCTAATTGAGTTATGGAACATGTAGTTGTATTCATGTGTATATAAATACAGTTGCAGACAGTGTTATGTTGTACTTACAACATGATTTTTATAACATAATGTTTAAAATAAAACATAAATTATACATCATCTCAGGGTCAGGTCAGGCCCCCCTCCCCAGGAAAAATTCTGGGTGCGCACCTGCCCTAGTATTTTTATTTTATGTACTGTGTAAGGAACATACAGAAGTTAATGGGGGGTGGCAAGGATACAGATAGCGTTAGTGACTCTCCTCTATTGAACAGTTTACAGACTGTCTGCTTTTATCTTCTGTTTACTTCAGTTTTTATTTTCGGTTCCCCTCTCTGTAATTGCCTCACTACTATCTCTAAGTCAAGTCTAGATGTTTTAGTCATAAATGTTCTCAGTTTTGACCTTGGACATGCTATATTCACCTGATTAAATACTTGGCTGACACTGTAATTTTGGCAATTGACAGCATTGCTAAATGGAACGCTTTTATTTCCCTTAATACTCAGGATAATGTCAAAGAAAACAGTACTGAGTGGAATGTCAGTTTTAAATAAAGGGATTGCTAAAGCTAAGAAGGTTTAATCCCTGGGGAGTGAAAACAGGAAATAAATCTCCTCAGCATACTGCAGCATGACGAGTGGTGTTCATTGGTTGCTTTATGTGAGGTTAAAATCTTCAGGGGACCAATGAGTTAGGGTCTCCTCATCATGCTGCACTGATGAGCAGTTATGGCACTTTAAACGGGCTGTCAGAGCAACAAGTTACAGTACAGTACAGGCACATTTGGGAAGCTTTTGGGGCACATCATACTAAGTAATTTCCTGTGTGAACTGCAATTTACAGACTTTTATTCATATGAGCTTCGTACTTCTAACTCGGGATACGGTTGGCTCTCAGCTCTGTAAATTTTAAGCTTTGTAACTTTCAGCTTTCTAGATGTCCATCCTTGAGGTAACACCCCTAATGAGAGTGTCAAAATGCCAGCCTGTAGCCTTGTGCCCTTTTGATAATATTCTCTGCATAATAATTGCGTAAGAATTAATTTAACATAGTCTTTGGAACTTTTTCTTCCAAAAACCTAGACCCCGTGATTTTGTGCACTATCAACCTCAACAGACTCCAATTTTAAAGATCAGGAACGTAAGCTTTATAAAGTGCAGTGGGACTTTTAGGACGTCAATATATGCTTCTTGTTGGGGGCTATTCACCCTCCTAATGTAGAGTGCCTCATCCAAGAAAAACACAGACTTTCAAATTCATTTTTTTTAGCAACTGCCCTGGCCTTAGTAATTTTTCCACTATTCTGTACATTTTTCATGGTGTTGTTGATGGATTTTTTACAGACTTTTTGCTGACATTGTTCCCCTTGAAACACACATACTTTGCAAAACTATTGCAAATTAACACTTTTTGTTCAACATAAGGTATCTTGTATTTCGCGCGCACTGACCACCTGGTCTCAGTAAGACACAATAGGTGACTGGACAACTGTTTCACATTCCAGTGTTAGCAATGGCAGGAGAATCGGTAGAGTCGGCTTGACTGAGTGTTCGTGTTTCCCTGTGCTCAGAGTGACAGTTATAGTGACGCTCTGTATTTCACATACGGCTGTGATGTAATACAGACAGTAGTGGAGTGACTAGGACGAGGTTCAAATATTGTGCCAACTGTAACAGAGACATAGCCTATAACCCAGATGCACACCCAGACTGTCCCTGAAGCTATATATGATTTATGTTTGATTTTAAAAATTATGTTATGAAAATCATGGTGTAAGTACAACATAACACTGACTGCTACTGCATTTGTATACATATGAATATAACTACATGTTCCATGGCTCAATCAGAGTGTCCTGTCTTCTGGTTTTTTAATTTTATTCATTCATTTTTAAAAATTGTCATGTATTTGTGATAGCCAATTTCGGCTGAAGGGGAAATGACGTAAAACATATTAATATCATAATGTCTACAAAATTGTGTTTATTAAATTTCAGTTTTGGAGGATCTGGGGGGCTGCAGCCATACCATAACCTAAGTTTGTCACGAGTGGCCATGTAGTGCCTGCTCGTATAGAAAGGGAAAGTTTGAAATAAGCGCGCCAAGGTGAAGGAGGGAGGTGAGGGCGCGTCCGTGACGCTCCAACGGCCCAGAGGGCGCATGAACCTTGTCACAGCATATTGGATACACGATGGCGGGGCTGAGGTACTCGAGTGTGGTTGTGGTTGGTGCGTGTACTGCATTCAACTTTACTTGTGCAGTATATTTCATAGTGTACAAGGTACAGACAGTCAAGGTGGGCCAACTGAAGTGCTGCTGCCATTCTTCGGTGAATGCTGCAAGTTGTGAGGTGTGCGTTTTCTTTTTTTAACCCAACAACATACTGCAGTTCCGCTTCCATTCATAGCTGCGAAGGCCATCCACGAGCCGTAGCGTTGTGCGCGGTGGTGTCTAGCTGCCCGGTTGTATACACATACGCGCACATTCCATGGATCCATAAGTGTGTTATAAAGACAGTAGGATGTGGAACAAGTCATAAGTACACATACATACGCAATTTTACAACGTAAAATACTAAAAAAAACATTTACAAAACAGTATTATAGATCATATTTACACATGAAAAATTCATCTACAGAGTAAAAGGCGTGTGTATGTGAGTCTTTTCTTAAGGATAATTTAAACTTTGCCTTTTCGTTGTTGAGGATTGTCAGACTGTATGGTAGGGCGTTGAAAACATTGACGCCATCATAAAATATACTTCTTTCGTAACAAGATAGGTTGGCATTTGGTCTGTGAAGATGGTGCTTATTCGTTGTATTAATACTGTGTACAGATGAATTTGTTTGAAAGTTTTCTTGATTACTGACAGTGAAGTTCATTAGTGGAAATATGTATCGGCATGGAACAGGTAGAATCTCTAATTGTTCAAGTAGACTTCTACATGGAAGTTCTGGGGTGTGCATCTGCCATAATTCTGACAGTTTTCGTTTTTAAAGTGAATATCTTCCTACTGTTGGAAGAGTTACCCCAGAAAATTATTCCATATTTTATAGTGGAATGAAAGTCTGCATTATAATTTGATTCAAGTGTGTTAATATTACTGATGTGGACCATTTATCTTTCAGCATAACATGCTGAACTTAACTGAGGAATAATTTCTTCAATGTGGTTCTTCAAAGTTAGGTAGTTATCAATTTGTAAACCAAGAAATTTTGTATGTACTGTTTCTTCTATATACTTTTCTTTACAACCAGTATGTAGTGTAGAATGTGATGAATTGTTTGTTATAAATTTCATTATACTTGCTTTATCCAGTTGTAGGACTGACTTAGCAGCAAACTACTTAATCATATGAGATAGAACTATATTTGTCACTCAACACAAATCTTTGAAATTTCTGCTTGAAATTATGACACTGATGTCATCAGCAAATAGTATTGGTTCAGATATAGAATTTATTCTTAGGGGAAGGCCATTTATATATATTACAAACAATAGAGGCCCTAGAATTGACCCTTGGCAGACTCCATGTTTCAGTGCACCCCAGTCAGGGAAAAAATTTTGAGTTGAACTGGGTGATTTTACTTCAACTTTCTGTCTTCTTCTAGTTGAATAGGACCTGCACCAATCTTCAGATATTCCTTGAGTGCTGTAGAAACGTAATTTGGCTAACAAAATTTCATGATTTACACAGCAAAAGCCTTTGCCAGATCACAGAAAATTTGTCTAGCATGAATTTTTTGGTTACTAGATTTAAATACACTATCTGTTATTCTGAAGGCATCGTTTTGCATAGATATCCGTTCCATAAAACCATGCTGTTCTAGGAGTGGTGTATTGTTAATAAGCCATTGTTAGCTTAATTTACTGTGCATAGCTTTCTCCAGTACTTTAGACAAAACAGTTAATAATGAAATAGACGTATAATTTGTGATACTAGTGTTGTCTCCTTTCTTGTAAATTGGTTTTTCACTACCACAATTTTAAGACGATCGGGAAAAACACCTGTATACAGGGAGTAATTATAAATGTAGCTTAATGGGTAGCTAAGTAGAGATGCACAAGTTTTTAAGATTTTACTTGTTATTTTATCATAACCTGATGTTTTCTTGATTTTTGGGAATGTATTGTGCTTTTTATCTCAGCTTCAATGATTGGGGTTATTGTTATGCTACGGAAGTTTCCAGGAAATGAGTCGTTTAGAATTTATACCTCCATTCTATAGTTGTTGAATGTTTAATTTTTCAGCATTTTTGTAAAGAAGTTATTGAAGGCACTGGCCATCCGTCTTGCGTCCTTTTAATTTTTCATCATTCACAAGTAAGGTGGGAACCTGATCCAGTGAATGTACTTTTCCTGTGTCTTTCTTTGTAATGTTCCATGTTGTTTCTGTTTTGTTATTAGAGTTTGCTGTAAGTCTCCTGGCTTTTTCTTGTTTAATGCTTTTCTATTTAACTGGAAAATTAGCTTCAAAAGTGTTTAAGAAAGTGCACAGAAATGAGTTAAACATATGGTTAGGGCCATTATCTGTGTAACCAGATTCCCATGTTTCTTGTTTTAGTGGAGTCTGAATACATTCGAGCTAATAATTTGACTTCGCAAACTGTCCAATAACTATAACATTTAAAACGTGCCATATTTCACGCTTTTCCGCCAAGTAGTAGAAGCGTCTGTTCTCCTACAAAGTTGGGCAGTGCAGGTTGGTAGTAAAAAACAAATGCTGATCTTTGGTAACAAATGACAATCTACACCCCTCAACAAAATGTATTTAATGCAAAGATAATTAAAAATGAATTTGTTTATTTATTTGTTTCACTGGCATATTAGTTTGTTGGAACGTCTAATATTAATGAATTTCAGTGGAATAATTTATTGATATCTTTTTGGCAGTTCTCAAATATAGTGAAAAATAAACGCCTCAGATCACCATATGCACGAGAAAATAACAGTCGTTTAGCGTGTAACCTCAATGGCCGAGACCGTTGAGGCGCCATGCTGTTGTAAGTATACTCACTGAGATTGAATAAGTGAACGGGTAGTTGAGTGCAGACCAAAGGAATTGTACGGCCACGCTGGGCGTCAGGATGGTAGGGGGATTCCACTCAGCCCAATTACAACTTCTGTTTTACTTTTTGTGCTTTAGTTATTCGTAATTAGTTATATGAACAGAGTAAATTGCCTCCCAGCCTGAACTTGTATGGAGTGTGGTAAGGTTCGCAGGTTTGAATCCCCATCAGGTAATTTTTTTTCTTCCACAGATTAATTTATTAGTAATACGTTATTTATATAGTATTATAATAATCTGGTGAGAATTTTATTTATGTGTAAACATTTAAATTTATATTTCTTGATTAGACCTGTTGTGACTTGTTTGTTAATACAAATGTGAGCGACCCACATTAATGAACTGGGAATAGCCTTGCATTCGAACATTTTGCAAGTGTTGTCTTCCGATTGCAGAAAGTAATTAGCAAGGCGGCCTAAATTTCAACTCTCAGTGCTGCAAACCAGTGTTTCCAGACACACCTTTTCTCATGGTCAGAATAAAATATTTTCAACTGTTGCCATAATGAATGATTTCTAATCCGAGCTTTGCTTAAAAAAGACATGTGAAAAATGGATATAATTAACAAGTTTTGAATCTCTTTAATTACAGGCTTCTGTAATTCGAGGCTACTTATTTTGTGAAGATGAGTAGCAACAATAATAAGGCAAAGAAAAATGTTTTTGTTATTTAATAGTGTACAGTGTAGAAAATGAACAGTTTAACTGCAGTTACACCCGTATTTTTAAATAATGAGACTGCTTGCTTTATGTGAAAAGAGAAAGTAACCAATAAATAGTATTACAGTGTATTAAGTGCCGATCCCAGTGGCCATGCTGTCTACGGTGTAGGTCTGTGGCTGAGCACTTGCTGGGATTGTGGGTTCGAATCCCACGGGGGGCATGGATGTTTGTCTGTTGTGAGTGTTTGTGTTGTCAGGTAGAGGGCTCTGTGACGGGCCGATCCCTCGTCCAGAATAGTCCTACTGACTGTGGTGTGTCTGAGTGTGTTCAAGTGAAAATAAACAACCTCAACACCTAACTGTGAGTAGGTAGAAGAGGGAAGGACTACGAAACGAAACAGTTTATTAAGTACGTAACGTGAGTGGTGTGACTGGTAGCTCTTCACGATCTAGTCCTTTTCTGGAATACTCAGTGAGTGAGCCATACGCATGGGCTTAGCAGGGGGTGGGGAGGAGGAATGTTGTGCCCACACCGGTCATCAGAGTCCCAGAGGCGGCAAACTGGGGGGTCAAAATTAATATTTTAAAAGAAAACCTTGATTTTCTGCACACAACAAATTTTAAATTATTTAACCAAATAAAATAAACTGTAATAAACAATTGTGGTTGTTTGAAGTTAACAATTTCTGTTAGGTGGGACCATTGTGGTTACTCACCCCGAGGTGCCAAAAGACCTAGGTACACCACTTGTTACATGCATATTGGCTGCACTGTTAAGCCTGTTCCTCTCCTTTGCTTTCAGATGTTACACAGTCGAAAATACAAGTTCACACACATACAACTGACATGAGTGAATTGACATGCATTGAAAACTGTCAGTTCCTGCCGCATTTCTTTTGGATTTTGAAGAGTGTATTTTTCATAAATTTCCTTAAAACGTTAGTTACAATCTGCAGACTATGTTGCGGTGGAGGTATACTTCCATGCGTTGATAACCTTGGCACAAAACAGGGGAGAGCTGTCAGCTTCACGCATCAACGGTTTGGAACCTCACTCCCCTCAAACAGGAAACTGGATAGGCCCCGATTGTTCAGTGCGGATAGTTTGGAGAAGAGAAAGCCGCTAGCGTTTACCTGAATCGCAACTGGCGTCCTCAGTCATCAGTCCCATGACCCAGTTCCCTGTAATGACTGCAATATTGTGGCTTTCGTTCAGTCTGTCTGTTTCCCATACATCTGGGGGCACATTAGGTTCAGAACAAATGTGGCTAGGTTTGCGGTGGCTGTTTCGATTTAGTGTCAGTTTCTTCTATTTTTACGAATGAACCTATTGCATAGGAGATGGCAGTCTCTAACCTTGGCTTCTGGGCACAGGTACCCATGCAGCGGATAACAAGATACCCGCTCCTGCTGGACCAACTGCATGACCTCACAGTGGCAGAAGACGCCAGCAGGGAGGAGATACCGCAGGCTCAACAAATGGTCCAAGATTACCTTGCGGTCATCAATTTGGTAAGATGATCTGACAGTTTTGAAATTATTGGGCACCATGTATTTGTTGGAGCTTGAATTTATACAAGTACTAATAAATGAATGAATAAATAAATAAATAATAAACATAATAAAGTGTTAAGGCCTGATGCAGACTGATGAAATGTTAAATCCGTTTAGAGCGTAAATGAATGCTTGTTGCGATGGAGGTATACTTCCATGCGTTGATAACCTTGGCACAAAACAGGGGAGAGCTGTCAGCTTCACGCATCAACGGTTTGGAACCTCACTCCCCTCAAACAGGAAACTGGATAGGCCCCGATTGTTCAGTGCGGATAGTTTGGAGAAGAGAAAGCCGCTAGCGTTTACCTGAATCGCAACTGGCGTCCTCAGTCATCAGTCCCATGACCCAGTTCCCTGTAATGACTGCAATATTGTGGCTTTCGTTCAGTCTGTCTGTTTCCCATACATCTGGGGGCACATTAGGTTCAGAACAAATGTGGCTAGGTTTGCGGTGGCTGTTTCGATTTAGTGTCAGTTTCTTCTATTTTTACGAATGAACCTATTGCATAGGAGATGGCAGTTTCTAACCTTGGCTTCTGGGCACAGGTACCCATGCAGCGGATAACAAGATACCCGCTCCTGCTGGACCAACTGCATGACCTCACAGTGGCAGAAGACGCCAGCAGGGAGGAGATACCGCAGGCTCAACAAATGGTCCAAGATTACCTTGCGGTCATCAATTTGGTAGGATGATCTGACAGTTTTGAAATTATTGGGCACCATGTATTTGTTGGAGCTTGAATTTATACAAGTACTAATAAATGAATGAATAAATAAATAAATAATAAACATAATAAAGTGTTAAGGCCTGATGCAGACTGATGAAATGTTAAATCCGTTTAGAGCGTAAATGAATGCTTGTTTTTAATGTTAAGACGTTATTAATATCTGTAAAGAAATCATACCACATACCAGTGAAAAATGGCTGCTCCTTGTCTCTTCTTTAACCCATACCACTTCTTCCATCTTTATTTAACTACTTTCGCCATTACACTGACCTACCCATCATCCACAAATACATCCATCCACCCAACCATCCACCAATTCAAAAAAGACACCCACTTACTCTCCCACATTTCCACACACAGCCAGCTGCAGATCCACATGTTCAACCGTTCTGCCATCTGCTTGTCATCTGTCTGCTTTAATTCTTTAACATATCCGTACATGTATTGCCAATGTTTTATAAACCTCACTCCTGCATGTACCTAAATGCAAGCTCTGCAACCGTTCAAACAGGGGGATGGTCCACCTGTTACAGGCAGTTGCGTGGTCTATTGCTACCTTGCCTCTAGTTGCAGCGGCATGTATCTGTATATGTTTAACTCCTTCAAACCTTGTAGTCACATTCATGTTCCACTGACCTGTGCCTATTTGTGTGCAGAACGCCGAAGACACCAGTAGAAGGAGACTGTGGTGCTGCATGTGCCCATAGGATCGCACCCGAAGATGACTGCAGACACCGGGTGTGACAACGCCCGAAGCGGAAGATGATTCAGTAAGACTTTCTCTGGCTAGTAGCTGCGTCAGGTGTTGAGAACAACCAGTAAACCGAAGTTTCGAGAGCAATCTCTGTTCTCGTCATCAGGGAAACTGGAACACCTTTGATGTCAGTCCGCGTCATCTACGTAAATTGCCCAGCCCTTTCCTCAAAGTTGTTCGCAAGCCCAGTGAGGGCTGTGGGCAGAGTCAAATGCTTGGTTCTGCGTCTTCATGAGCATGTTGTTTACACTGTATCACTGTACACGTGTATGTATTTATTGTATATATTGCGTGTAATGTATGTAATATACGTATAAGGGTCTCATGTCCTGTGGATGGAGATAGCGGATTCCTCCGAAAAGCTGGTACTTTGAAAACGACATGGTTCAACCATATCATGCGGTGTCAAGAAAATGTTGCAGTGAACTCTATGAGAGTTACTGTAACTGCAGTAAACAGCAGTTCGTACATGTACCAGCAGTTGTGACTTCTGAGCGGGCATGGCTAACACTGTGTCCTCCTCACATTTTTAGACCCCTTGAGTCAATCGGGCCTTTATAACCTGTTTTTGTCTGTTACAGGGGGAAGCTGCCCTTCTCCTCAATTCTACAGGAAGAAGAGGAAATTCCGTCAATTTTTGGATACATTGCAGAAGGAGAACGCCATCCTGAGACGCCTGGATATGAAGTTGTTCCTCTTGGTAAGTCACTCAATCTGAATTTGAGACTCTTCCCACTTACGTGTTTGGAGAGATGAAGTGAGTGGTTACTGGACAGTCTGTCAGTTGCTTGTTACTTCACCTGGTGTAATTATGTCTAAAAAAAACTGTACGGGTGTTTTTAGAAATGATAACAGACTGTGATTCAGAATCTCAAAAAAAAAAATTTTGATGAAATATTGTAAACTGACTATCGATATCCTTCCTCTTCCTCAGATCACAAAAACGACAGAGATGGTTGTGCCTCCACTGGGGCAGAAGAAGGTCACTGCCAGGAAGGCCTGCGTTATGGAGATATAGAAACGGAGCAGGCCTTCGGCAATGATGTACGTATCGTCGTCGAAGAGTTCTGTAATCCTGTAATGAAGGCAGGGCTCCTGAAGACACAGCACATGGACGGCATCTTTTTAAACATCGACGATCTCCCCATCAACAGCACTGCCCTCCTGGAGAAGTTGCAGGCTGCCAAGAGTGCAGCACTGCAGCAAGGAGACGAGGACCTCCTGTCAGTGGATGTTGGGAAGGTGTTCATGGAAGCGGCTGCCATGCTTCCAGCTTTTAAGAATTACTGTGTATGACAGGTAAGTGGCTGGAAACAGATGCAGAGGGACATCCACAATGCACTTAGAGCAGGGGATGTGTTCAAAGAACAAAGGGGTGACTTAGCATTTCTGCTGTTGTACACGGTGATTCAAATTATTACACCACATGCACGCAGCTAAACGTTACAAGGATTTTAATCCCGAACAGATATTTAAAGCCACAAAAGAACTGAGTCCGGAGGAAAGGAAGTGTGTCATGCTCTGGCAGTACCTCCAAATCCTTTCCAATTCGCTATTCACCGATAATCCTACCATTTCACACTAAGGTAACCTGAGTTTTAGACATCTTTAAATAATCAATAACAAAATACAGAAACGCAGTTCCATAAAACGAGGCGAAGTTATATCGTAATATTCATCACTGACTAGACAAATGGTGGTCACAAGTCTTATTTTATCATAGGTTCTATGACTGTAAAGTACTGACTTGAGTGTGGTTGTTGACTGCAGTCTACGCCATGGCCCCGGCTCTGACTCTCTGCTTGTATACACATTGTCTAGCCCACTTTTATGTTGTTGCAGCAATTAGTATTGTGACATTGCACACTGTCATGGCCTTCTGTGATTGGATGCAAAGAATGCTGGTGTATAGGCACCAACACTTGAAAGGGGAAATGCTGCTTCCATCTTCAAGGTAGAAGGGTCTCACATCCTGAGGATGGAGGCAGCAGGTTGCTCCGAAAAGTTAGTACTTTGAAAACGACATATATCAACCATATCTTGCATTGTCAACAGATGCTGTAACAAACTCCATTACAGTTACAGTAAATGCAATACGCAGCAGCTTGTGGGTGTGCGAGAGTTTATGATCTCTGGGCGGGTGTGGCTAACACTGTGCCGACCCCACCTGTGTATACCTCTTAAATCGATCAGACCTCTGTAACCTGTTTGTGTTTTCACAGGAGGCAGCTGCTCTCTTCTTGACCGACGTGTCGTACATACAGGAGAATAGGTAAATTATGATTGGGAATTTGATATAAAAAATGCCGATTGGGGAAATTATAATAACAACCAGAGTAATTTATTTTGAGGAAACCGTTTTAATATTATTTGCATGAGTGCAATAAGCATAGAGAGACAGATGAATTTTTTAGTGTGAAACCTAGATAGATGGTAGTATGAATATTTCAGTGTAGTTTAACGTTCCCAAAAGTGGTGGCAGCGAAACTCGTAAGTAATTGTTTAAATGCAGAAGTGTGAGGTAGAATATATCGTGACGTAGTGTGCTGACAAGGAAGGGAGGCCACCTGATCTGATGGCAGATTACATAAAGTGAGTCTGTTCCTGAATTCTGTTGTAAGCAAAGTTTAACATGTGTATGTTCCAGAAAAACAAATGTATATAGGTGAGGGCATGATTGCTTGGAAGGTCCGGCTCTGTGCCTGCTAAAGCACACTGGTATGGCATCAAGTTTGCCTGGTTTATGAGCCCCAGAGTGGCTATGTATGTAATGTGGAGGTGTATATGGGTAAATCTCAATCAGTACAAGATGTGGTTTTAGAATTTCTGGTTGCCCAGCTTATCAGTAGCGGATATCACTTATACCAGGGCTATAGAGTCCACTTACTATTGTTTGTAAAGACCAAATTCTGGTACAAGTATGGTGAGATAAGAGGGATGTGATGCTTGTTTCATTCCCATACATAACAAAGATCGTGGAAACAGAAAAGACAATAAATTCCTCAACACTATGACAAACTAATGCGAACTATGGGTATGGCAGACCAAATGCTGCCATGGTGCAGAAAAACCATGACATGGGACCAAGAAGTGCTTGTTATTTTTGATTCAGATGGCTGCTTTAGGCAGTTCCATGTTGTTCAAAGAATACACCACGATCCAAGATTGAATGGGCAAGGGCTATGCATTCAAGGACATACTGTTTCTCTCTGTCTGTCACACACACACACACGGAGTGCAAACTTACATTAAACAGATAGGCCACTGAGTGTACACAATTCCATACAGGATTTTAGTGGGGAGACCTGAAAGAAGGAGACCATTCGGAAGACCCAGGTGTAGATGGGAGGATAATATTATATTGGATCTTCAAGATGTGGTATGGGGGGACATGGACTGGATTGATGATTGATCTGGTTCAGGACAGGGACAGGTCGCGGGCGCTTATGAATGCAGTAATGAACCTTTGGGTTCCATAAAATGTGGCGAATTTCGTGACTAGCCGAGGACCTGTTAGCTTCTCAAGAAGGACTCTTTTTCCATGGAGTTAGGTTGGTTCATTGGTTAGTTAGTTAATCCACAAGCATTGTGGGGAACCTAACACATTTCTGTTTCAATGTAAGTTTAAAATTGCACTGAATGGTGGAAGAATACTTGAATTACAATCACGAGATTACAATGACGACCACCAAGAAATGCAAAAAACCATATAATCTGTTACAGCAGTAATAGTCTTGTTACTGACACAAAAGGAAAAGAGTTGGAAATCTATCTACAAGGAATGTGAAAAGGCTGGACAATGAACATAATTCCTATGACAGTCATGAAATCAGTGAAGCAACTGTTGATGAATCAGCAGCAAACCAGATTAGTGTCATCAGTGTTCAGGATTTGGCTGGGTCACCAACAGAATCACATATGGTTAAGGAGATTGTTTATAAAGTATGGTTTTTAAATAAACATTTGCCTCCTGAGTTTAAGAACAATGCACGTTCTGTCTTCATACAGTGGGTGGATATGACAAAGAAGAAACAATACAGATGATGATGCCAGTTTACTTTTCTTCCAAAGTTTGTTACCTGAAACAAAAAGACTGACTGAGAAGAAGAAGAGGAGACAAGTAATTAAAAAGTGACTTTTATACGGGATAACCTTTCAGATGAGAGATACTGAGCTATGCCATGTTCAACCCTGTCAATTTCAGTGAGCACTTCTAATTTACTTTGGGCTTCTAGTGGTGAAGGAATTTGCATACCAGTGGTGGTACATCATGTGGAACTGCCTTCCACTGACATGCTGGTATCACCGGGAATTCTTGGTCATGCTTAGGCAGTTGTGGGGTTTATTAAGTAACACAGAATATATGTTACTTGAGAAAACTTTATTGTTCCTAACAAAGGACATTTTCATGTAGAATGACAGTGTTCTACTTCAATTCTTACCATACTTTCTTTAAATTAAATTACATGTTTAATGTTACAGTATAAGTAAAAACAATGCAAGTAAATTTTATTAAAGGTGCAAAAATGTGAACAAAATAAATTTTAAATTGTCTTTGTAAAAAGGTAAAGCAGTCCCATTACAGGCCTGGACAGGCCCTTAGGGTTCCAGGAGGTGAGGCTCCCGGATTTCTAGACAGTCGGCACGTGAAAGTGGTAACGTCGTCAGCCATACGCGCCGGCCGCGTTTACCCCCCAGGAATTATTCCTGGTACTATTTCTGTTAGAGGCTGAGTCGACCCCAGGGCCATAGTGCAACCGACAGGATTATGCCAATGAAAAAAATCCACTGACACCATCGGGAATCAAACCCGTGACCTGCCAGTTTGTAGCGCAGTGCCTCAACCAACGGCGCCACCACAGCCCCCAAATTGTCTTTGTACTTAATTATTTTGTTCTACTGGAAAATGACCAGTCAGTAATGTGTATCCTTTTTGTGAAGTGGTGGGCAAGGGGTATTGGGACAGTTTTCTCCGAGGATGTTAGTTTTCTATAGTCATTATTAGTTCACCAAATGTTCCTTGTTCATATTTCATACATCTACCATGAACAGTACATAAACATGTCGGTATTTTCACTAATGATTTCCCCCCAAACACTTCAAACTGTCATGGGTTACTCTGTAGAGTTCTTAAAGTGTCTCACCATTTATAGTGAATTCTTTTGTTCTTTTGGTCTTTTGCAACAACAGCAGAACTGTGAATATTACAGTGAAACTCGCTTAAGAAAAACCTGGTTAAGAAAATTTCCCGCCTAAGAAGTCAGGATAAAACAGCACCAAAATTCTCCCATTTCATTAAAATTACCCTTTTAAGAAATTTCCCACTTAAGAAGTGGGATTTTCTTGGAATTTTCAGAATTTTCTTAACAGGGTTTCACTGTATTTTTTGATTATGTATGTAACCAGTACTTTTTCTACTTTTTCTTTCTTTTAACAACCACCAGGCAAAAAGCACATCTTCTTCTCTTGAAAAATTGTCCTCAATTTACTTTCCAGTTAAATTGTGTTGCTAGAGTGATGCAGCTTATGATAAAGTGACCTGTATTATATTCCTCATTTTTCATGTCTTACGCATCTTACCACCGTGGTGGGTGACTGGCTACAGGGTTATGGAGGATCAGAATTCTCATTTGTTATCTGTTACCAGGCGCCTTGAATTTGTCCACGTGTCGACACATCCTATGATTCAACTCTTAATGACCAGTTTTCATGAAATTTGGTATGAGCGTGAAGGCCTCCAAAATTTTGTACTGTCATGTGCAATACAAACGTGGTATATGTGAGGTGGAAACAACTCTTAGACTAATTTAATTTAGGGTTGGAAGTTTTTTGAGTGGCCATAATTAAAAAGTACTTCTATAAACATAAATTCATAGTAACTCATAAGTAATGAAGTGTCAGTGATGCCAAGTATTTTGGTGGGATGATAAACAGTGAATCATTCGATCTTGACATGTGAAATCTGTATGCTGACATTACTGACAATACCAGTAGTGCCATAGTATGTTTAAAACCGTGGTGACTGTATGTTCAACTTTCAGGAGTGTGGCTTTGCAAAGATTCGAGGAAATCATCTTTGTCACATGCAACAGTCAGAAGCAGAGGTAGTCTGCAGTAACAGATGAGTGGAGAAGTGCGTGGAAACACACCCGTCGAACAGACTATCCGAGAGAAGCTGACAGACACTCTTAACCCATCTCATCTCGATATCTTTGAAGAGCCATATATGCATAATGTACCACCTGGATCTGAAACACACTTCAAGGTCGTGGCCCTTCCTGATAAGTTTCACAGCGTGACATTGATCCAGGTATGTAAGTTACAGTTAACATTTACTGGTGGGCCTAAGTCATTGAAGTAATGGGAGCATGGGCACAGTTACGTAACATGGTGTTTAATCCCCGGAAGAGTTCTTTAAAATGGTGCCATGCTTGCATGTCTCTATCTACATCTATATGGCACAAGTTTAGTTCTTCTGTGTGTGCGCGCACGCACTAAACTGCTGGATGTTATTTTATCAATCATGTAGGGTAAAAACTGATATATCAACTTATGCCCAATTATCAACTGTTAT
Organism: Coptotermes formosanus; assembly: GCA_013340265.1. Taxonomy (NCBI): domain Eukaryota; kingdom Metazoa; phylum Arthropoda; class Insecta; order Blattodea; family Rhinotermitidae; genus Coptotermes; species Coptotermes formosanus. The sequence continues at coordinate 481,272 of BLKM01012010.1, forward strand.
GTAGATGCAACAGCATGAACATACATAATTGGCCATAACTGATAATTGTAAAATACACATTTTTTATGTTATTCATTTCCATGCATATGATCAATACAGCAAAACAGAGCCAACTTATGCACAATATTACTGTTTATTTATTTAACCTTTTGTCTTTAATTCATCTCCCCGACATGTTTCGGCAATAACTATGCCATTATCAAGGGGGCTACATCAAATTACATAAGATGTGCATCAAAGTGTGAATTATAAACCGTTAAAACTGTTAAAAATGTTAAAAATCTTCTGTAAAAATTCTGCTGCTTGTTTTGAGCTATGCTGCTGTTTTCAGCCTGGCGTCCCTAATTCATTTCTTTCCAAGGTGTTTGTGTCGTGGGACATCCCAGGTATCGGACCGGGTTTCTCGAGTAGGAGGGTGGTGGAACATGCCAGTTTGAGTAATTCACGTTGAGTAATTCCCATTTTAAAGTTAATATTTTCCTGCTTTTCAGTAAAATGCAGAAAAGAAAATCGATAGTTTCGCTCTTGGAATCCAGGCGAGTCAACAGAAATGGCATCGGGCTTGCCATTACAAAGGAAGATAAAGTGTTACCAGTCAAGGTCAATGTCAAAACAACTGGTAGTGTCGCATCTAGTATCATCCGAGAGGAGCGACTTTCAACATATGGAAAAAAGGACACATTTTATTTAAACTTACATCGATGCATGGCCACGAGCTGTAATCGGTTCCTGCCAATCGGTCCAATAACACAGCCATCTTTAGATGGAACATACACAGCCTGCTTGTGTATGTTCCCGGAAAACTGGAAGGTGGAGGCTATTTCCGAATGATATGATACTGAAGAAGAAATAAAATATATTATACAATAACAAAGTGTTTGTTATTTTAAATTTTAAACGAAAAATTGTTAGCTACAGTCTAACAAAGGTACAATAGCAGAACCTTTCATCACAAGTTAAGTGTGTACGGTAACGTGTTATGAAGATAAGTCTGTTAACTAGTTATTTAATTATTATGATTTTATGCAATAGGGGGAAGTCTCATAGAAAACTCAAGGTAGTAGAACTCACTTCATATGAAAACAAAACGTTTGAATTGGGTTCCTACGTTAAATTGTTCAAATCTAGGTCGTACACCTAATATATAGTGGATGGTTTGTTACGTCATACAAAGTAATTCTATATATACATGTATTCTCAAAGCTAATAGGTACACTGTCTTTGACCTAAACATAAAAAACCCTCTCACTTCTACAAATGGATATGACCGTGCTGTTTGTTCATTTTCTTGCTCTCTGGACTGTAGATGTGCGAGTATTAGAAACGACTGAAACTATTCTATTCTTCATGTGGTGGGAAATGGGATATGGAGTGAGTTGTGTGTTCGGAACAGCTCCTTATGAAATACAATTATTATATTACTATGTTAGTGTAAGGAGGGTTCTTCACTTCTCTCCTTCGGCAGCGATGGGAATGATTCGGGACTACGATCTTTTAACCTACAGTCCTCTGTTATAATCCCTACCACCTTTGCATAAAAGTTGAAAACCTTTAGTGATTATGTTTCAGATATGCAATTTTATATTGTCGTTAGGGATTAGAAAATGATGGGTAGAAGTCATATGGGCTGTATTCATTATGTAAGTGTAATAATTATTATTCCGTATTTTATACTACGATCAATCTGCTTTGGATAAGTACCCTCCTCCATCACTGTACGTGCGTATAAATCGGTTACAATCTATCATCTGTAAGTTATAGCCTGCAGCAATTGTAAACGATAATGTATTTTTTTCATCCATTTACTGGTATGAATTTGACACTCGACTATGCCTTCTTTTAGAAAAATAACCTACCCATACCAATGAGTGTGAGGAAATACATTCCTAAATAGTGTATCTTTTATTTCTGTCAACAGTAATAATACCATAGTCCTTGATTTTGTTTCTTTCATACCTTAAAGTTTGTACGTCTATGGTTTTAACTTAGGATGAGTTTATCCTTTTACTACAGTCGCTATATTATACAATTAATTCAAAGTTGGTGTCACTTAATGATTGTTTATTCAAAGCAATGCCATTGTAAATACGATATATTGACACCGTATAGTTACGACACTTCATTAAAGTTTTGGTGTCATTTAAACATAGAGGACTGTGTGGTGCATCGCATACAGCAAGAACTTCATGAGGTATCTGATTGGGTCATCTTGAACCCCTGAGGGAAGCTATCTGTCTCTCTGATGGTAGTGTTGGGAAACAAACATCAGGCCTACTTGCAACATTGCAATAGAAGAGAGTAAGTAGGGGTCGAGCCCCTATGGTCCCGATGCATGTAAGCCTTACTGGCCCTTTGTGCCCCCTTCCTAGGCCCGAGTCGTGACGGCCCTGTCCTTCTACAGAAGTTCCACACTGCCCCCAGACTCAGACCTCTAATGTCCTTAGGGTCCATAAAAAAGGATCCCAGATACATATGCCTGAGTGTCACCAGGGCTTCACACTCATGCACACACAAGGGCTGAGGTTTCCTCCCCAGCCCCGTTATCTTTCAAAGTCCCCAAGGAAAAGAACCTCCCTCTCAGGTCCCCCTGTGGAGCTCCTGCATCGAGAAAGATGCTCCATCACCAGATGCACCATCTACCTGTCTCTCAAAGTCCCAGAAACGAAACCCCTCCTTCTGGTGCCCCTTACAGAGCCCCTACATAGAGGAAGACACTCCATCTCCAGAGCCCTCTTTACATAACTCTCCTAGTCCCCAGAAAAGAAACCCCCCTCCGGGTTCCCCTTATGGAGCCCCTACATAGAGAAAGATGTTCCATCACCAGAGCCCTCATATACATATATTCGAAATTCCCAGAAACTAAGCTGGCCTCCAGGTTCCCCCTCCCAGAACCCCACAGACACTCCGTTCCCAGAAGCCTTCTCTACTTGTCTCTCGCAGCCCCCGGTGAAAGAGCAACCCCCCATCAGGGCCCCGATGGAGGGAGGTGCTCATCACCAGGGCCTTCTCTACACACCTCTCAAAATTCCCAATAAAGGAACCCCCCCTCCAAGTTCCCCTCGAGGCCCTACGGAGAGAGATGCCCATCCGCAGGGCCTTCTACACGTATCATTTATAAAGCCCAGTAAAGGATCCCCCCCTTCCAGGTTCCCCTCTCAGAGCCCCCATAGAGAGGGACGCGCCATATCCAAAACACACCTTTACTTATCTCTGAAAGGCCCGGCAAAAGAGCCCCCTACCTGGTTCCCCAAATGTGGCCCCCATGGAAAGAGATGCCCCTCCCTAGGGCCTTCCTACATCCATTTACTCATCACTCATTTGCGGGCAAAGAACTCGGTCCACCAAGCAGAGCCGCCATGCTTGGTAAGGCTACATACAATACAACTGGGAGGTCGCCTGGTATCCCAGAGGGCGCCGTTTAGACAGACTCACCCACTGCCATTCATCCCATAGGCACGGCACTCACACCGTAGGATTGGAGATTGTTTTTCAAGGTTTACTCCTTTAGATCCGCTGTGTTCTGCACAAACAGGGTCACCTCCTGTAGGTTATGGCTCTTCACCACGCACAGACGGTCTTGGGTGAAAAGAGGTTATGTATGACGCGTTTATCACCCCTGGGGAAAACGGCAGCCCTCTTATTGGACCGGTGCCATCGCATCACGGCCATGACCCAACCAGGGCCCGGGACCTAGCACTCGTCCCCTTGACCCCTTCAACATTACAATAGCGTGAGTACATGGATATTGAAAAATATTATTCTTTATTTATCATGAAATTCAGGTGCCGGTCTGTCGGTCGTTATTCCAAATACTATATAGCCCTAGGCATCCCTACTCTGAATCAGTAAGTTCCTGTTCGTTATAAAATTATAAGGTGTAGCACGTTTTCTCATATTTATAAGTAAATCGGTGTTATAAAATTTGTGTCATGGTGTACTTAATGCATTCAGGTTGTAACGTACCGATCTTCATCTGATTGCACACATACATAACTGTAAGTATTAAACGCACAAATTTTAAAACTGTTTAGGGTCCATCAGCAATTACTCCGATGGCGAGACAACTGTATCCGATCTAACGCTTTCTGTGCGCCATCGCATATAAATGAAATTGATTTTCAATTGTTGTATAATACATTTGTCCATGTTCATACAATGCCATGGGTATCTTAAATGAAGCCATACACATGCACTCTAAAAGTAACTCGTATTTTTAATTACACCAGAAAAGCAACTTCGTGAGCTATCTGATTCGGCCACCTGAACCTTGAGGGCACCTGGTCAGAAATAACCTATCTGTCGTCTGTCACTCAGTGTTCCAAATACCATATAGCCCTGGGCATTCGCACTCTGAATCAGTAAGTTCCTGCTCGGTATAAACTTCTAAGGTGTAGCACGTTTTCATTCATAAGTAAACCAGTGTTATAAAAAAAAATTGTATCATATTGTACTTCATGCATTCAGGTTGTAACGTATCGCTCTTCTTGTCTTTGTTTAGGTTCAGTGTGCATAGCCGCCATATTTGTTTGTATTCTAGTAAAGGTCATTAACCTGGTCACGTGGTTTTGTTTCGGTTAAGTGCGCATAGCCGCTACATTTGTTTATATTCCTGTAAGGGTCATTAACCTTTTAAAGCCTAGCGGTAACTTTACATACGACCAGGTTTAACATTAAAAAACTCTACGTGGTGCCCACATTGCCTTTATGTGTTTTGTACGGATCTCAGAACAAACAGCAACTTTTGCCTTATAAAACATTAAGAGACTGGTTTTTATAACCGAAGTGGAGAGTGTTTACAGCGCGGTACGCACCGAGACCTTATATGAAACAGATACGCTTCGTCTTTAAAGGGTTAATCTGGTCACGTGGGGTTGTTTACGTTCAGTGCGCATAGCCGCCATATTTGTTTACATTCCTGTAAAGGTCATTCACCTTTGTCATGTGACTTTGTTTACATCCAACGTGATTGGTCAGGGAGGTCATGTGACTATGACGTTGCGCTCTCTGGTCGTGGGGGTGTGGTCACATGACTGTTACGTCATACAAATACTGCTCTCTGATTGGCTGTCGGTATACCCGGGGCCTCTGTACTCTGGTGTCACGTTTCCGTAACTCCGCTGGAATGTGAAGCGAGAGAGGAAAATGTCGTTCGCCTCAAGAGTAAAGTACTGCTTGCAGAGCACTGGAAGGGAGTGCAGCGTGATACTTTTCGGTCACCCCTATACAATGCGAGGCGAGATTTGGACGAAAAACTGTTTCAGCCTCACGAGTAAAGTGCCCTTCATTAGCCATCGATGTCGAGGAATCCTACACTGCTTGTAGCGCACTGGTAAGGAGTGCCAGGTGTGATGTTTTGGTCACTCCGCTTGAATGCGAGGCGAGATAGGGAAGAAAAACTGGTTCGGCCTCAAGAGTAAAGTGCCCTTCTTTACCAATCGATTTCGACGAAACTTATACAGCTTGTAGCGCATGGGTAAGGAGTGCAAGTTCTGACGTTTCGGTCATCCCTCTGCAATACGAGGCCAGATAAGGATGAAAAACTGTTTTCTTGACAAGAGAAAGGCGCACGTGTTTAACCACCGATTTGTAACAAATTTGTACCAGTTACAGCACATCGTTAGGGAGTGCCACGTATGACGTTTCGGTGACCGCGCTACAATTCATGACGAGATACGGACGAAAACCTGTTTCGGCCTCATGATTAACGTGCCCATCATTACAGAAGGATTTAAACCAAACTTGCACCATTTGTACAGCATGTGTAGGAAGTACCACGTGTGAATGTTCGGTCGCCCAGCTAAAAGAGAGGCGAGATAGTTACCAAAAGTGTTTTGGCCTCACGAGTGCCCTTCATTACCCACCGATTTGAAAGAAACTTGCACTCTTGTAGCGCATTTGTAGGGGGTGCCACGTGTGACGTTTCGGTAACGACGCTACAATACGACGCGAGGTAGAGATGAAAAACTGTTTCGTTCTCAATACTAAAGTGCCCTTCATTACCAATCGATTTCAAGCAAACTTGCACTATCTGTAGCAAATGTGTAGGGATTGCTAGATGTAACGTTTCAGTCTCTCCGCTGGAATGCCAGGCGAGATTTGGACGAAAAACTGTTCCGGCCTCAACAGTAATGTTACCTTTATTATAAGCAGATTTCAACGAAACTTGCCCCTTTTGTAGTGCATGTGCAGGTGGTGCCAGGTGTGACGTTTCTTTCAGCCTATTGCAATGCGAGTCGAGTAGATACGAAAATCTGTTTCGGCCCCTCGAGTAAAGTGCCCTTCATTACTGACGGATTTATACCAAACATGCATTACTTACAGCGCATCGGTAGGGAGTGCCAAGTTTGAAGTTTCGGTCATGCCGGTACAATGCGACGCGAGATAAAGTCGAAAAACTGTTTCGTCCTCAGCAGTAAATTGAACTTCATTACAGGGCAACTTGTGCCAAATTTGGGCTGTATGAAGAGCAAGCGTAGGGAGTGCGAATCTTCACGTTTCAGTCACGTCACTGCAGTTCATGGCGAGATAGGGAAGAAAAATTGTTTTGGCCTCACGAGTAAAGTGCCCTTCATTAACGAGCGATTTCGAGGAAACCTATATTGCTTGTAGTGCATGGGTAGGGACTGCCAGGTGTGATGTTTCGGTCACCCCGCCACAATGCTACGCGATATTTGGACGAAAAATTTTTTCAGTCTCAAGAGTAAAGTGCCCTTCATTACAGACAGATTCAAACCAAAATTGCACTGTTTGTAGTGTATGTGTAGGTAGTGCAAATTGTGACTTTTCGGTTAACCGGCGTGAATGCGAGGCGCGATAAGTACGAAAAATTTTCTACTCAAGAGTAAAGTGCACTTGTTTACCCACCAATTTCGAGCAAACTTGCACTAGTTATAGGCCGTGGGTCAGCAGTGCCAATTGTGAGGTATCGGTCACCCCGCTACAATCGAAGACGAGATACGGACAAAAAAGTCTTTCGGCCTTTAGAGCAAAGTGCCGTTCTTTACAGACGGATTTCAACCAAAATTTGACCCTTCGTAGAGGATGTGTATGGAATACCACGTGTGACTTCTCAATCACTCGGCTGCAAATACAGGCGCGATAGGCACGAAAAACTGTTTCGGCTTCACGAGTAAAATACCCTTCATTACCCACCGATTTGAACGAAACTTGCACAACTTGTAGTTAACTGGTAGACAGTGCCAGGTGTGATGTTTCGGTCACAAGAGTAAAGTGCCGTCTCTTACCAGTCGATTTCGATCAAACTTGGCACTGCTTTTAGCGCATGGGTAAGGAGTTGAAGGTGTGACCTTTCGGTCACAGCGCTACAATGCCAGACGACTTTATGGACGAAAAACTGTTTTCTCCTCTACAGTAAAGTGCACTTGTTTACCTACCGATTTCGTGTAAATTTGAACTGGTTACAGCGCATGGTTAGGGAGTGCTAGGTGTGACGATTCAGTCACCCCGCTACACTGCAAGACCAGGTACAGACGAAAAACTGTTTCGGCCTCACGAGTAAAGTGTCCTTCATTACAGACCGATATCAACCAGCCTTTCACCATTTGTAGAGCATGTGTAGGGAGTGCCATGTGTGACGTTCCGGTCACCCCGCTGGAGTATGAGGCGAGAGAAGTACAAAAAACTGTTTCGGCCTCACAATTAACCTTTTAAAGCCTAGCGGTAACTTTACGTACCACCAGGTTTAACATTAAAAAATTCTACGTGGTGCCCACATTGCGTTTATGTGTTTTGTACGGATCTCAGAACAAACAGCAACTTTTGCCTTATAAAACATTAAGAGATTGGTTTTTATAACCGAAGTGGAGTGTTTACAGCGCGGTACGCACTGAGTCCTTATGTAAAACAGACACGCTTCGTCTTTAAAGGGTTAAAATGCCTTTAATTACCGATCGATTTCAACCAACCTTCGTCTACTTGTAGCACAGGGCTAGGGAGTGCCACGTGTGATGTTTCAGTCATTCCGCTACAATGCGAGTCGAGATTTGGACGAAAAACTGTTTCAGCCTCAAGAGTAAAGTGCCCTTTATTAGCCATCGATGTCGAGGACACCTATACTGCTTGTAGCGGGTGGGTAGGGAATGCCAGGTGTGATGTTTCGGTCACTCTGCTGTGAGGAAACACTGTCACTAAAATTGTACTCTGTACCGTGAGCAGCTCAAAATTTTTCAGCAAGCTATGTCCAAGCACCTGTACAAATATTTTTGCCATATCACAACTGGTACTCAGCACTGTAGCCACTAAAATCGTCTTTCATGTGTCAATCAGGATGGGTCAGCCTGTGTCAAAGCCACATACGTCCTTCTGTCTCCTCCCACAAATACTCCAATTTGCTATATTCAGTCCTTCCCTACACTCTTTTGTCCCACATTTCTTAACAGTGCATTTTTTTTGTAGGCTAAAACACCAGCTCAGTGGGAGGAAATTACAAAGCCAACGTCCCCAAGTCCAGCATGCAGAGGAGGATTTGGTAAATCAGGAGTCTTGTCGACAGAAAACTGTGTCAACCTGACAACTGTGTAGTTGTATACTTTGCATGAAACTAGGATACGGAGGGAATTTCATGTAATTAAGAAAGAGGTAAAAATAAGAAACAGGTACGAACTACGATACATATGAAATATTGATTATATTTGTTTACATTTAAAACAGACATCAGTTTTCTTTATTAACTGTTTTGGAATATCTCAGCCAGTAAAGTGACTGGCTATGGACCCTGCAGTACTTGCGTAATGCTTAATGGCAAGTATGTCTCAAATGTATGTGCGTGCGCTTGCACACACACAAACAGAGTTCTAAAACAGTGAAAAGGGTGTACTCCAAATTTGAGTATACACAATAATTTTCACAAGTTCTGTGCTTTTCCTGTTATTGTTATTATCCATTACACGGAATTTTTAACCAGCTTCTGAAAATATCGTGTCATGCAGAATCCGGTCTTTTTCAGGCTTTCCATATGTCGAATCCTGTATCTATAATATCCTGTCCATAGTGTGTCAAATTTCTGGCTTTACAAAGTGGTGCAACAATTTCTAAACTTTTTGTTGTCATTTAAATGGGAAACACAAACTTGTTTCTTCTCAAATCTGTTTTCAGAACATCTGAAAAAGATGATTTGTATATATTTTTTTAATGTCATTAATTTCCGTGCATATGATCAATACAGCAAAACAGAACCACCTTACACACAATATTACTGTTTATTTATGTAACCTCTGGCTTCTAGTTCACCTTCTCCCTGACATGTTTCGGCAATAACTATGCCATTATCAAGGGGGCTACAGCAAATTACATAAGGTGTGCATTAAAATGTGAATCATAAAATGTTAAAACTGTTAAAAATTTTCTATAAAAATTTATGCTGCGCAATTCTTGTACTTGTTTTGATGCTACAGTGCTGTTTCTGGCCTGGTGTCCCTAATTCACGTTAATTCCAAGGTTTGTTTTGTGTTATCGGATATACCAGGTATCAGGCCAAGTGTATCGAGTAGGAGCGTAGTGGAACACTCCAGTTGGCACAGTTATTGCCGAAACATGTCTGGGAGAAGATGAACTAAAAGACATTGTGCGTAAGTTGGTTCTGTTTTGCTAGATTTGTAAGTAATTTTGTATAAATCTCCACTGTAGGACTAGATGCAAGGATATTAAAAATGGATACGCACAAATTTCACTATACAACTGCACAATATTTATATTTATTATACAATGTTCCTACATGTTTCGGCCATATATCTTGGCCATCTTCAGGGAGCTACAAATTGTATTGATATATACAGCACATATGGCAACTTGTCACAGATGACTGGCAATCACCTGTGACAAGCTGCCACATATGCTGTGTACAGCGTTCAAACTTGTAGCTCCCTGAAGATGGCCAAGATGTATGGCCGAAACATGTAGGAGTACTGTATAACAAAAATGAACACTGTGCAGCTGGTTGGTGGTGAAATTTATGTGTATGAGACTGTTGCATGGAAGATGTACATCAAATATTAAAAAAATTTTAAACAAATAGGGTTGGAAGGCGTGAACTGGATTAACCCTTTAAAGACGAAGCTTATCTGTTTTATATAAGGACTCAGTGCGTACCGTGCTGTAAACACTCTCCACCTTGGTTATAAAAACCGGTCTCTTAATGTTTTATAAGGCAAAAGTTGCTGTTTGTTCTGAGATCCGTACAAAACACATAGACGCAATGTGGGCACCACGTAGAATTTTTTAATGTTAAACCTCGTGGTATGTAAAGTTACCACTAGGCTTTAAAAGGTTAATTTGGTTCAGAGTAGGGTATGTGTTCTGCTCCTGTGAGCATGGTACTGAACCTCTAGATTGCATACAATATAAGGAATTTGTCTAACCAAAGAACTACAGTATTAGCTTCTCAAGAATGGCTCTGCAGCACAATTAATGTTAAATTTGTTAACAAAGACAATATAATTCAATATTATGTACCGTTTGTGTATTCCCTGTGTCAAAGACTCTACAGTGTGCTGGGTCTACATAATTTGGTTAAGAACAGACATTTATAAAACCAGAGCTGTGTACAGGTTGGAACAGTACCTGATGCATTGCCAGGTTCAGAACCTGCTGTCCCTAGGCATGTGCATTCTTACCCCTTTTGGCCATTCAAATAAGGCCACGTTCTTTGACAGCCTGACTGAAGCAGAGTCTTTAAAAGCTAGTGGCTGCTGAGCGAGCCAACACACTTCTGCCATTTATAGAACCTGAAGTCTCATTGCCCTGTTCATAACAACCAATCCAGAGGTAGATGAAACCAGTACACATCATAACACTATTTCTTAAGGATCCAATTTAATATCAATGTCCCATCTACAATGAGATTCCTAAATGGTCTGTTATCTTTAGGCCTTGTGATCAAAATAGATACATGGGATTAAATGAATATAAAATACTGACTCACATTAATTTCTTAAACATATTTATAAGCTTTTAAAGCACTCATAAAAATACCCTCATTTTGTACACTTTAAAAGTTTTTTGTCTTCACTAACCTTTTAAAGCCTAGCGGTAACTTCACACACCACCAGGTTTAACATTAAAAAATTCTACGTGGTGCCCATATTGCGTTTATGTGTTTTGTACAGATCTCAGCACAAACAGCAACTTTTGCTTTATAAAACATTAAGAGATTGATTTTTATAACCGAAGTGGAGAGGGTTTACAGCGCAGTACACACTGAGTCCTTATACAAAACAGATACGTTCCACCTTTAAAAGGTTAATATAATTCCATGGAGCAGAGACCTTCTTGAGAAGCTAACAGTTTCTCAGCTAGTCAAGAAATTCCCTGTTTTATTGAACCCACAGGATCATTACTGCATTTACAAGAACCTGCCACCTGTCCCTATCCTGAGCCAGCTCAATCCAGTCCATGCCCTCCCATCCCACTTCTTGAGGATCATCATTAATATAGCTCAAAAAATACAGTTGCTACATAACCAGTGATGACCAACACTATATATGGGTACCTGCAGATTAACTTTCAATTTATTTACGCGTGATGATTCTATGAACTTGTAAGGAAATCAGATTTTTCCACCAGTTAATCAGTTGTTAAAGTTTTGACATACATACAGATCACAACATACTGTATCAACATGACCAAACATATGACAGGCACTGTTCCACAGATGTGAAAAGACTAATTATCCTTGTTTTAATTTGTTACAAGACAGCATTTCAAATCTTTACCAAGTCTTCAGCCATACAAATGTTCCAATTTGTATCCCTGTGCTGACAGTAAATGCCAGGCATCAAGAAATATGGACACATCACATGCACACAAAATGGTCATATGAAATATGTACTCACTGTGTTATTCAAAATTTCAACTAATTCTGCAAAAACTTTTGAAGAGCAGGTTCTCAGAATATATTAAGAGCTCAAAACCAGAACATTTCTTCCATGTGTGTCTCCTACTGTAATCACAGAAATTCTCAACGAAAAACTGTTCTTTAATTTCCTCATAACGTAATGATACGCGTACACTGACCATCACAAGTGTTTGATTTTATCTGCGTGTCTGTCCAACACTCTACTCAATACAACATCTGACTATGAAGATGAGGTTTCATTAATAAATAATAAATCATAAAATTGTGCAGTACACTGGGTGTTTTTGAACAGAATATTTCAGAAACTCCCTACAGCAAAAGCTGTACCGTACAGTATAACCGTTCTAATTACTTCATTATTCTAAATATTCAACCTTAACATACATTTTTGTACGGCAGAAATAAGCAAACGTAACTTCAGTGAAAATGTTTTCTGGTAATTACAGGAGATTTATGCAACGGCACAAAGCAGTAACTACTATCAGCAACACTGACTATTTAAAATGCAAGTCGCCTGCTTGGAATAGCAGCTGCATTTTCATATGGGCAACTTTCAATGATCATGAATTGTATGACATTTTACGTCTGAGGTACAGACTGTTTTTGAATAAATAAAGCTACAATTTATAGTAAAGCAGTCCCATTACAGGCCTGGACAGGCCCTTAGGGTTCCAAGAGGTTGAGGTTCCCAGCAGGTGCACACCCAGGATTTTTCCTTGGGGTGGGGGCTGACCCTGAGGCTACACGTAATTTATGTTTTATTTTAAAAATTATGTTACAATATTTATGTTGTAAGTACGACATAACACTGTTTGCAACTGCATTTATACACATACGAATATAACTACATGTTCCATGACTCAATCAGTTTCCTATCTTCTTGGTTTTTTTTTAATTTTATTAATTTATTTTTCAAAATTTTAATGTCACAGTCATCAATTGACTTCAGGTGAAGAGAAAATCATGCAAAACTTTTGATATCATAATATGTACAAAATCTGTGTTCTTTAAATTTCGGTTTTGGGGGATGGGGGTGGGCTGCGGTGGGGGGGGGCCCCCCCCCCCCCCCCCCCCCCCCCCCAGGTGTGCACCTGTCTTCCACATTTCTAGACAGTCGGCATATGCAGTTGGTAAGGCTGTCAGCCCTACGCACAGGCCGCAGTTTATAGTACTGCAGACTTTTGTACGGACCATATTATATTAATCACTCTTGGAACGTCTCTTGAATTGACTTTCATACAAGTACATTTGTTGAGTGTTCCACTAGACACAAAGTGTGTGGTTCAGGTGGCTACACACTTCATTATTTATGCCACTTCTATATGGCCTGAAATTGTTTGAAGCTATGTTCAAACCCATTACAGTAAAATCTCATTAATCTGATGTAAGGTTATTTGAAATGCTGTTTACTTTAAGGTTACTAAAGGCAGTGCTTTGACGTAACAGGGAGAACATCTGTAGATCATCTGCTCATCAACTGTTTCACTTTATGACCAAGTTTCCCTGAACAGTAAGTACATGTTGGCTTGGAAAACACTAAATATTGCATACTCCAAGCCTGCTCAATGTTTAGTGAAAGAGATGGCAGTGTATCACTGTAAAGGCACTTCAGATTTGTAAAAATATTACACCCAGTCTCATGTATATGAAATCTTGTAGCAGCTTAAGAATAGTACAGTAAATTGAGCAGTTTTTCAAGTGAGACCTCAGGATATTTGCTAAAAGTTTCAATTTTAATCTTTGCATGTTCAAGTTCAGAATCTGCGGTATTCCCCAAGAAGATCTGCTGTCAAGTTCAAGTGGAATTCTGATTTCAGTTTTAGTGTTATAAAATTTGTAAGGCACAAAAAAAGAAAGAGAGATCAAATCATCAAAATTATCACATGTTGTGTAAACAGGTATTCAAGCTAAGCTCTGTAGCCAAACAGTGTTGGTTCATCCTGGTTCAATCCCTGATTAGCGAAGTCCAATTTTAAACTGAACAGGAAATGAAGCTGTTTATTCCATTCCAACAAAAACACCTGTTATATAATATACAAGTATATACACCTTATTATTACAATTATTCTTTCTCCGACATGTTTCGGCTCTGCTTGAATCATCATCAGAAAGACATAATTCAAGGGATTATACATGATATATGAATACACATTTTCATGAGAAAGTACGACTCATGAATCCCTCCATGTACTAGTGTAATTTCTCAGAATCTAATAAACAGTGAGTTAATACATGGAATATGCAAAATGTTAAGATTATAAACGCCCAATATGCAGAAATAATTTATACATGGGAGGTTTTTGTTTTTCACTTGATCACACACTACACTCGGTCAGACTCCTCTGGATGAGGAGATCCCATCGCCCATCGCAGAGACCTCTACCTGACAACACAAACACTCACAAGAGACAAAAAAAAAA
>BLKM01012012.1:0-27495 GCA_013340265.1 Coptotermes formosanus
CCCCCCCCCCCCCCGGCCCCAGCAACGCCGATGGAACATTGCAACCCCGCAAAACAGACAAGAATGCTATTTCTACTTTTAAGGTGGCCTCTTGTAATTCTTTTCATTATTTTATCATGCATCTAGTAGAGGATGAGATCTCACGACTATTCGCGGTAATAAATGTCCACTGAAAGTTTTCAAAAAAAAAAAAAAGGCCTGATGATGGCTTATTTCAAGCCTAAAAAATTTGTACTGTAAGGTTGTGTATGACTATATACTGAATCATATGCACCAGACAAAAATGCCTGAAAACGGTTTGTAAATTATGCCACCCCTAGAGGCCTTTGCGTTTTATCGCACCTACCTGCCCACGTCGCGAGTTAAGAAAGTGGTAATAGCCTATATTCATAGCATACATTGGTATATTTCTTGTCCTTTGCATGGATAACATTAAATGTCAGTATAGACTGTGTCCGAAATCAGTTCTATATTCACAAACTTCGTACTGTACCATCCGCAGAGCGAGAAAATGAAAACTACCGCTTCAGTGTGGCTTTTTGTTTCCAGCGCTCCTACCGTTAATATGTATAACTAACGTCCCAAGCCGGTGAAAATACGCTACTGTTGGGATGTGTAGGAGTTATGCACGGCGACGAATGCAAGATGAATGGAGCGGGAAGTGGTGGCATACAAGGAAAAATATGTCGTTTGTGTTTATCTGATGCTGGGGTTATATTGCCAATTTTTGACGGAGAAGTAGCGGAAAGGTTTTCAGTACCCTTGCCAATGAAAATTCAGGCATGTGTGTCAATTGAAGTGAGTAATGGTATTCGTTACGGAAACAACTACACTGACGTTAAACGTAGATTTTTCCACTTGAATTTTATCCATTAATATGATTTAGAGTCATTAGCTACGGACCTCTCATACCATAACCCAGTCCAATGAAATAAAAATCGGAAGCCTCCAATGATGGCTAAACATTTGCATCAAGAAGGAATTTGTTTAGAACATTTTCTCCCATCATTAATCAACAGATTTTAAAGAAAGTAATTTCGGCACTTTTCAGTAGTAAGTGAATGTTACCGTTCACGAATAACTAAGAAATAACCTGTAATATGGCAAGGGGACCAGACTGTGTTTGTGAAAGACGGGACGTTTGGTGTTTTGGAGGACTAGGTGGGGCAGTGTCAGGAAGCAGAAGTGATGAAACTTGAATCACTTCTCCTTCATTAATAATGTTTGCATACAAGTTTGCATGCACTTTTGAACCATGCCATCAGTATATATTAATGTTAGGTTAGGTTCTGAAATCTTTAAGATAATACCATTATATTCATTCTATCATAAGCTACCACACAAATTTTAGCATTTATTACAGTAGGATAGGTTTGGAGTTTATGTAGTCTGCCTAATGAGAACATGATACACAGTTCGTTGGTTCTGTTCAAAAGTGGCCACTGACTGTTAGGTTATGTTTTGACATAGATTTTCAAGCTCAAGATAAACTACAGTTTATCATTCTTAAATATGATATATCACTGCTTACATGGCAGTATATCTTTACTGTGAGAGACTTGTCTCAGTATTGCTACTGTTTACGAGATATAGAATGGGCTGACAGAACTTCGTGGCTAAACCTGTGTAGTTTTTGACTTTCGTTTTATAAGAAACCCATACAGTGTAATGACAGCTTAACACACAACTCCAGGGACTGGTATCAGACTGAGAAAAAATGACAATAACAACCCTTCCTGTATGCTTCCTTGCTTTCATGTTGTGGTACTTTGTTGTAACACTGCCTCTACCTACATTTCTGCTGTGTCTTTTCTTTTTTCTTGTGGGGGGGGGGGGTTTGCTTTGTTATTTCTAATCCCCTATCCTCAGTCTATTTCTGATAAGACTACCATTTATGTTTAACGTCAACACTGTGTATTCTTCTGGTACATATGTTCAAAGCAGTTAAAGCTTGTGTGCTTTATATATTAGACCTACAGGCTGGCCTACCAGGTATGCTGAGAGTTTATATGGGTTTACTTGGTCTGTGCAAGTTTAATAGAATAGTAATAAATCAGGTATTTCACATTAGACAGCACCATTCTCCACATGCCTTGCTGCTGCACCACCAATCCCATTCCAAGACATGGTGGTTGCATCATTCCCCCTAATTCATCCTCAAGTTGCAATATATGCCAAAACATTGTCAGTACTTCAATACATGCAATGGCTCAATCCCCAACAGCCAAAATTACATATTTCACAATGTTTTTCCTTCAAAATATCTGTCACAGGTGTCTGCAAGTGATCCTGTCCCAAATTTAATTTGTCACCGCTGTTTATATGAAGTGGATCGCTTCCATGATTTCAAGGAGCTCTGTGAAAAAGCAAATACTACCTTACAACAGTGCTTTAATAGACGTGATAATATTATGGATCTCACAAAGGTAAAAAAATATTTTGCTAACAAGCTGACTGCATGTGTGTTATGACCAATGAAGCACGTACAGTGTGATCAATATTTAGGATGCAGAAATTGCCAAGCAACTGAAGCAGAAGGGTTTGTCACTCAAGGCTTGGACTGCCAACATAACTGACAAGCCAATAGGCCCACAAGTCACAAATGAAACACATTCAAGTAAAAGCAGATGCTGGAAACACTGATATGCTTGTATTCCTGGTACATGCTCCTCTTCTGAAATAGAGAAAACTTGAAAATTGAAACCAGAGTCTTTTGTTCAGGGTGTCCAAGGATTTGTGGAGGTTGTTTAAGCCACACAATGATCTCATCCCATTTGTCTGCAGTGAGCACTTAGTGTTCTTATTTTTTTTTGTCCAGTAGCAACCCTGTCTGTCTGAATTTGTTTTATGATTGTATGAATATTCTAAACATTAATATATATGGAACTATAATTTTTACCTGTTTTGTTGTGTGTGAGGCTTGGTCTCACACTGACAGAGGAACATAAGCTGAGAGTGTTCAAGAATAGGGTCTGAGGAAAGTATTTGGGCCTACGAGGGACGAGGTAACAGGAGTGGAGATGATTACATAACGAGGAGCTTTATGCTCTGTACTGTTCACCAAGTATTATTCAGGTGATCAAATCAAGAATGATGACTTGGGCAGAGCATGTGGCACATGTGGGGCACAGTAGAGGTACGTACAGGGCTTTGGTGGAAAACTTGACGGAAAGAGACCACTTGGAAGACGTAGGCATAGATGGGTGGATAATATTAAAATGGATCTTCAAGAAGTAGGATGGGGAGTCATGGACTGGATTGATCTGGCTCAGGATAGGAACAGGTGGTGGGTGCTTGTGAACACAGTAATGAACCTTCAGGTTTCATAAAATGCGGGGAATTTGTCTATCAGAAGACCTGTTAGCTTCTGAGGAAGGACTCTGCTCCATGGAGTTAGTTATAAATATTGTTACATGTAACTCCATCATCCTGAAATTCACCTCGGACTCTTCTTAATTTTCTTACAGAAACATTTAATACAGATCCTGTACATGACAACTCATTGTCACAACGTGTAATTCACATGTGGCATTCTGACAGAGGAAATACCACAGTGACTGCCTACCACGCAGGTCAAATAGACTAACAGTACCAATATGGGGCTCAGGCTTTATTTTTTTAATTGTGCTATTTAATGATGCTGTCAGTTTCTGAGTTTATATAGTGTCAGTGATAGATGGATGAATAAACAAGCATGGAGCACAGGTGGAATGATACTGACAGGGGATAACTGAAGTACCTAGAGTAAAACCTGTCCCAGTGCTACTTTGTCCACCACAAATCCCACGCGGGCTGGCCTGGGATTGAGCCCAAGCGTCCGTGGTGACAGGCCAGCGATTAACCACCTGAGCCATGGCATGGCCTCAGGATTTCTGAATGAGCTGGCATGTAGTGTTAAAGCTCACACCATGGTAGCTGGTCAATTTATTGGAGTGAAATTGAAGAGGATCTGTGATGTGTCACTCTGACTTAACGAGAGCTGTTAAGCAATTTGCAAGCTGTCAGACAATCACACTGCATACAGTGCAATGTTAAGTTTTCAAAAATGTGACAACTCCGTACATTTCAGTCCCTGTCCTGACTTCTATAAGCATAATAAAACTTACATACAAAAACTCAAGTTCCTTTACTACTGTGTTACAGATCTATGAGCAACTTGATGAAATCAGTTTCAATGTGCCCACACTGAAGTCATGACAGCTGTTACATTTTTTAGAACCACAGATTCTTGTAAATTTAAAATATTATAAAATGTTAAACTTTTTTATTTGTATCTTGATCTTCTGCTTTGCCATATGGCAAATATAAGGTAAAATCTGCTAACACTCTAACACTGTTTCTATTACTGAGGCTGCAATTTTTGTTAAGTGGTTTGCATTTTATAAGAGACTGAACATATGATGATAATTCAGTAATCAATAACAGACCCATTTACTTAATTTGCATGATTAAAGCTTAAATGTTCAAAATTTCAGCCTTCTTTATTACTTGCCTTCTATAATACAGATACCTACACATCAAAATAATGTTTGTTGTGATATATGTACATATACAACCACACATACCAGATCACCATGCAATTCATCCACCGTTGTAGTCCACGATCCTGTACAAAGGCTGAGATTTTGTGTTTAAGCTGATAAAAATCAAGCAAGAAGTGTCTGATGAGACAGTATACCATGATGCTGTTGACTACCTTGTGGATGAAGAAGAGGATGAAATAAATGATGATGATTGTGATGATGGCGGTGATGGTGAAGATGAAGAAAATGATGCTGACAATGATCAAGGATCTCCACCTGGTCATGACAGCAGGTGTGTAACCAGTAAGATATTTCAGTATGGTGTGTGCATGTGTGTAATTTCTTTTCCTTTTGAGACATACATCTGTAATGATTGTATGCGTCATGACACAAGTATGTAATACCAGAGTGGAACAGTAGATAGTTGAGGTCTAATACAAAAAAAACGATTATATATTATACACTGTCGCATTTATGTGTATGAAGAGGTTACTTATATTTCTGTACATCCTTTCATACAGGGACTGTGAAAGTGATGCTGCAGTTCAAGTTAAGGACCAGCTCCCTGTAGAGGAGAACAGTTGTATTAAAGCAGATGGAGTTCCAATTGTCAAAGATGCATCTTCAACAACCGACATACCCACAAAAAAAATTCACAGTGAAGAAAAGTATGATGCAACAGATATATGTGATACAAATCTTACAGACCATGTAAGCTCAAAACATGAAAATGACAAGATAAGGCAAGCAAGATATTCTTGCCGCTTTTGTTCTAAACCGTTTGTGTATCGCACAAGTTTACAGAAACATGAAGCTGCACCTCATACTGGAAGAAACTGTAAGTTTTGTTTGAAACCATTCTCAGATATGGCGAAACTGGCAAAGCATGAGAAAATACATTGTGGAGTGAAAAGTAATGTCACCAGAGGTGAGGAAACAGCAGCCAGAAGTCAACCTAATGATGCAGGTGGAACAGAGGTTTACTCGTGCAAGTTCTGTTACAGACAGTTCAAAATTCGAGGCCACTGGTGGTGTCATGAAAGAATGTACTGTGATGAAAATCCTGTTACAATCACAACCAGATCAAAAAACAGTGTACTTACAGAAAGAATGTATAGCTGTAAATACTGTTCTAAATCATTCATCCACCGTGGTAGCTGGTGGCGTCATGAAAAGTACTCTTGTAACGTGAATCCATCATGTAATAAAAATAAAGTTAATACAGAGCTGGCAACATCAAAAAAAGGAGAGACTGATCTTTACACGTGTCATTACTGTTCAAAGAGCTTCATTCATAGAGGCAGTTGGTGGCGTCATGAGAAGTCTCACTCTGGAGCTAAACCATTTGCTTGCAAATATTGTCCTAAAGCATTTGGAGAAAAACCTCATCTATTGAGGCACGAACGTGTTCACCTTGGGATAAAGCCTTTCTGTTGTGCAGTATGTGGGAAGGCATTCTCTGATGCATCTAACTTGCGAAACCATGAAAAGATACATGAAAGGCAAAAGTCTTTTCTTTGTTCATTGTGTGGTAAATCATACTGTAACAAAGCACTGCTGCTGAAGCATGAACTTGTCCATACAGGCATTCGCTCGCACAGCTGTGACATCTGCAGCAAAACATTTGTTGATGCATCTGATCTGAAGAAGCATGTCAGGTGCCATAATGAGATTCGCCCATATCTGTGTTCTGAGTGTGGGAAGTCATTCACACAGAGCTGGCAGCTGAAGTCTCATACAAACATCCATGCTGGACTCAGGCCCTATACATGCCAGGTATATGATTCATGTTGTCAGAGTCTGTGTCATTAAAATATTCTGCCAGTCTGAGTAAAAGATGAACAGTGCTCCCTCCTCAGGTGCTTGTTGACATTCTACTGACACTTCATTTCTGTTTTACATATATTATGTCTTGTGACAGTAATCACTATTGACCCTTTGAATGCTAATATACAGCAAAAGTCCTATATTAAAACAGGTAATATATTAAAAAAAAAAAGAAATGAGTACACAATTGCTGTATTAAAATGCCAAGACAAGAGACTGTATTGTACACTTCAGCATCATGTTGCATTATCTAAGTACATATTACCATATGTACTCTTTGTAAGGCCTCATGATTAATCATACTTTTTATATGGACTAAAGTATACTTGACCCTTCGTTCATGCCCTAGTTGTGTTCCTGAAAGAATGGCATAAATCAAAAATGATATTCCCATCAGAAATAAAGGGGTTGTCAGTGTAATAGAACACAGCCAGCCAAAGGGTGTTAAACCAAAAATAAGAGAACACAATAAGTGGTGTAAATTGGCAAGGGGTGTTAAGGCAAAAAGGCATAAAAGAAATGGGCATAGAACAAAGGCTGGGTGTACAGTAAATATTGTGTTACATAGGACACTTCTGAATTTCATTTAACATGGAAACTGTGAAAATTACATAAAGACAAACTTAAAAAATCACTGCCCTGTAGAGACTAACTGTATATATGTTCTTATAGGTGTGTCTGAAGTCATTCAGCGATTCATCCAACTTCCGATCACATCAGAAACTACACATCAGTGGTCCACGCCCCTATCCCTGTTCACATTGTCCTCTGTCATTCCACCACAACTCTCAGCTTAAGTATCACATGCGTGTGCATACAGGAGAAAGGCCTTTTAAATGCCACTTCTGTCCCAAATCATTCCGTATTCGATCTAAGCTACGAACTCATGAGGGAAGCCATGCCCTTGCAAGTGGCCCAGAACTCCCAACATCCATGCAACAACAAACACAGGAGGAGGCAGCAATGGAAGTCATTGCTGAGGAAGTGGTAGTAAGCACATGAAGCTACAGGAAGAACAGAAACAATTAATGGACCACACAGCAGAGAGCCAGCATTAATGTGCTTCTTACCACCATTTTTAAATAAACATTAATGAAAACAAACTGTCATTTGTTTAGTTGTGGAGCTGTATTTTCTTATTGTAACATATGGTGTCAAATGTCCATATGTGAATGTGAAGCAAATCAGTTATTATTGACAGGCCATAATATGAAGGAAATTTGTGCTGTAATGAATGCTTGTTACATCTGACCACAACTCTTTGACTTATAAATCTGCACAGTATCAAACATCCATTTATGCGCACTTTGAAAATAAGGAACCCAACTGATGCATGTGGGCTTTCAGTATTGTACAGGATAGTTCCACAACAGTTACATCTGATGTGACTTTTATTGTCTATGTTGTGTTTGCTATAATATGCATTTAGGTGACATTTAGAAAAATTATAGCAACTTTGACTTCTTAAACTCAGTGCTGGTTGGCTGCTTACCAAGGTAAAACTGGTGATCATACATGGTATGACACAAAACAGGCAGATTCAGTATACAATCCTTCCATGCCGTATCAACAGTATTCCCAAGAAATATACTTATTACAAAGATTAATGACCTTCACTACACTACCTCACTCAATTCTGTGTATCAGCATGTCCTTGATATATATACCTCTTCAAGTTATGGTATTCCACACTTGGCAATGGAGTGCCCTAAAAATCAAACACAGTGATCATGAAATGATGAGTAATCAACATACTGATAATTTAACACATTACATATCAAAATGTCTCCATCACATTTCATAAAAAATATAAAATATTGGTGTAGCACAGTAATGATTATGAAATCAGAAAAATATTTACACATTATTTCAGGACAGCTTTGTATAATGTTATCAGTTACTGTTTTGATACCAACATATGATGACAAAAACCTCCAACAGATGTGTTTTATACAGAGCTTGTAAATTTTATGAATGTGTATTTTTAATCAATTTACATTTTATGGTACGTACAGTGTTATAAGTTTGCTGTATTAGTAAATGTTTCTCACTATAAACTGAGACTTTTCAATAAATAATTTCTTTTTTAATTGCAGAAGTAAATTTACACCTTTAAGTAAGGTGGTCACTCTAAGTGGTAATTATAACCTGCAATTATATTTTCTCTATACCTTTTCATATAAACCTGTCACAGCAATTTCATGAAAAATATATAGCAGGGGATCAAATGGGTGTGGTGTACACATTACAAGTGGCTGAAAATAATCAATAGTATAGGATTTTATATATACTTGCAGGTTTTGGCTATAATTAAATGTAAGCCACAAAAATTTAGCTGGAATTCAATGGTACAAGGGGACTAGAAATATACAGAGTAACAGCTTACCTAGTAACACACTACTCTATAACACATTCTGCTCCTACTTTACTAAGGGCCTCCTTCAGCTTCTCAGCTTCGTCTTTGGGCAAGTCTGCCTTTACAACTGTTGGTGCACTCTCCACAAATTTCTTTGCCTAAGCAATAAATTTCACCATTAACAAATCTGACACACTAAACTTGAAGTAACATTCATGCAGACAAATGTGGAGTGGGGCATGAATTCTGGTGCACTGATAGCATTAAATCTGTGCAAGTGGTGAATGTTACATGGAAGACAACCAGGATGAAGGACGAGAGAGAGAGAAAGAAAAAAAGAAAGGAAAGGCATTCCGTGCCTGTGCATGGCAGCTATGACCCATGTGTAGCTTCCTTGTGTGCTCAGTTTATGCACAGGAGAATGGTAATGGAATGCAGAGTAAGGCATATTTTCTCCTATCTGTCTGAATGCAGACATGGCTCACCCAAACAGATTTTGTACTCCTTCAACATGTGTAGACCAGCACTTATTGGAGGAAGTTTCATGGACTCAAGGATTAAGATATGTTCAGTTATCTTCATTATATAGATGCCTTACTACAGGTGCTGCTCCACACACACTGTTCCTTGTGGTCAAGTACGTTCAGGAACACCAGTTGCTTACTACTCATATATCAAATATGTACAAATTTGTAACAGAATATTAATTCAGGCTGTTTGAAACAGTAAGGACATATCAGTATGTCTTAGGGGAAACAAAAATATTATCAATTAACATTTTTCAAAGGAAGTGGCAGATTCCACAAGTAGGACTATTTCTGGAACACAGAATTGTTCCCCATTAATTCTGGCCACTCTGCCCTGTATAAGAATTAGCATGGATGTACTTACCTGAACAAGATTCATTCCCTCCAGCAAGTTCTTCACTTCTTTGATAAGAGCAACTTTTTGTTTATCATCAAATTTGACCAACTTCACTGTGAAGTTAGTCTGTACCTTCTTTGTGGCTGTTTCCTCCTCTTCTTCCTGAATGAATTAACAGTAAATACATGACAAGATTTCTGCATATTTTGAGTATTATAAATAATGTCTAATTCAGGTGACTAAAGTTCCAGTGATCAAGTATTTCCCTTACGATACAGCACAAGTTGAAAAGTTTTCATTCCATTTTATAACTATGTAACTACAGAGCAGAGTCCTGGAGAATATAAGAGTCGCTTGGCTATTCAAGAAATTTCCCACCCTTTATTATGAAACCTGAAAGACATTTTTGGCTATTTTAATCCTCTCTTAAATAAAAATGAGGTATATATTTTATTTTATTTCATTTCTGGCTTGCTTAGTAATGCTCTCAGTAGCTCAGACTATACAGTACTAAAGGGGAGGATGAATAATGAATGGTGAGAATAAAATAATGTGATTTCTGCCTAATTCAAACTTTAGGAGATGGATTTAAATGCCAAATGTACCTCTTGATAGTGTGAGTTTTTGTAGCTTGGTGTGGACATTTAAATTGCTACCAAGTAAACACACAAAGGGCTGCATACAACATGCTACACCATTCAACAGTACATTTTAGAAACCAGCATATAGTCAAGTCTCATAGGACGATAAAGGTTAAGGTACAGTCCTGGGATTTGCCAGGTATAACTGAGTAAAACCATGAAAATCTCAATCAGGATAGTTTGGGCCCTGGCTTATACTCAACTTTGGCATCTCCAAATAGAATTCAGAAGCCAAACAGTTGTTCCCTGCTTTAGAGCTCAAAAAACATTGCAATTTCACTGTAACATGTAACTTATACTACTAAAACCAACAAATTTTATGAGAAAATTTTACAAGATAGGTTTAGAAATATGAGACATCATCTTTCTACATGATCCCGTCAACAACCAAATAAAGTCAAGTTAAAAGAGTTAACTTCACTTTTTGAAGTGTAACACCTTGAGTGTAGCAGCTGAAAGGGTTAAAACAGCAGTGTTGACTTAACTCTATTACCTCCACTGCTGCAGCTGCAGGTAATGACGGGAAACCTCCTACTGGCATCAGTGGTGCATCGGGCAGATTAAGTCTTCTCTTCAAAAGGTCGCTCAACTCTCCAACTTCCATCAGGTTCAATTTTGTAATTTCATTCACCAAATTTTCTATCTTTGGAGAAAATTTCTTTGCCTCCCCTTCTGGCTGAGGGACCTGAAGTGTTGCTTCTTTCACAGATGCTAAAGGTACATGAGAAACCTCTGCACTTGAATCCTTCTGCGATTGTGTTTCTGGGAAACTCCTCCTCAGCACACAACTGATAGAAGCAAAATCATGTATCACAAAATGTCTCGGTTTTGTACGATTTCATTACTGTAGTATCATTTCTTTGCTCCGTAACATAAGATGAAAACAAAAATAACATATCCATTGCAATAAGTTCCCCAGAATTCCTTCATATTCTATTGTTTTTGTACCCCAATATTTGTTTTCTTTTCTTTCATTTGTCTGTTAATATATACTATGTACCACTGTTTCCCGCATATTTATTGGACTTGCATTATTGCGACCTAATGGTCTACTATGTTTTCAGCATTATCAACACTAAGGACAATATTCGTAATTTAATTTCTGGTGTGTAAGCTAAAATGGACATAAAAATAGCAGTAGCGTAATTCGTGTTATTTTGCCATGTTTCATCGACTGCACACGATTCACATTTAATCAGATTATTGTGTGATAAACACAAACGGACTGGTGAGAAAGCGATCGCAGCATATGTCAAAGTACCATCCTAACATTCGCTTATAAAAACAGTTTCAGATACACACGACAGAACCATAACCTTAAATTCACAATACATGCGTTTTACAGATTTATATTCTTTGTACACTCACCAGATGGAAAAAGTTCTCCACTGCCTGGCATTATTTTGGACTAAAGGTCGTACACACTGCATTATTAAGCTATTTAAGAACTTTAATATGCAACAAAACTACAATCACACAACTTGCAGCTTACAATTCTATACACATTACACGCCCCACTCCTAAGCCACAATAACAAACATAGTCTCTTATCCGTGCTCCTCGTAGGGCAATTAATCTGTGACACCTGTCCATAACTACGGACAACCACCAATTGTCGATCGTAGCTGATCAGTGCAGGAGAGAATTTCATATGTAATTGCTTATTATGCGTATACGCAGAACCCATGTTAATGGAAACACGATATTCCTAGAGAGGTGCAAATACGCGAAGAGAGATAACTGTTTACCTCATGAAAATCGAAAAGTCGTTATACTCTCCAGCTGGCATTCACAATTATGATTAGACATGGGGGCATACAGATTGTACAAAGCAGCGATTCTCAAGCTGTCGCGAGCAGTTGCTGGGTCTGTCGCGAGAAATCTCACCATCCGCATCGCGATTCACTCCCTAAATGCTAAAATTAAAATCGGGACGACTCTCCGTGATGTTGATGGTGAGATGCGGGTGTGTTTACCATTCGCCCTCCTATGGAAAAATTATGTGAATTATACCAGTCGAAATTCACTCGAAATATATATGCTGCTCAGTCATAATTCATCTATAAACTGTATGTATGACAATTTTCAATAATACCTTATTAACATTTTGGTATGTCCACGAAGCTGGTCACGGTAGACAAAAGAATGAGAACCAGTCGTTTAAGACAAAGCCATTGTACCATACTGCGAACATAGACATTCCTGAGCACATTCAAAATTTTCACAGTCTTGTTTGCGTTATTACGCGTTTGTTGAACAATAATAGCCATGTCATGTTTACCGCAAGTCGATAATCGCTGGGCAGATTTTGATTATATTTGACACAAAAGTCATACAACTGGGGCCCATGATTTACAAATTCTACACTAGAATGAATACGCCTTAAAAATTATACACACTAAAGGCATTAATACTTCTTTGGATTACTCAATGGCACTGAAACTGAAGTTGTATTTATTGTTTTGGTACTCGTCATATAGGCCTACAATATTTAGATCAACTATTTCAGTCAGAATGCAAAAATGCAGAGAATGCGCCTGTACAACGTGCACTGTGGTATGTATTGCACCTTCCTAATCATCTGTGCTCAACATATGAGATTAGTTCCCCTGCACAATCAAAATAATGCATGTCTACCTCCACCTGCACAACCACATGTTAAGATATTCGTTTGTAGCGCAAAACAAAATATTTGGTGCTAAGCAGGGAATTGTTTCTGCATTCTTTACACAAAGTAGGTACCTTATCTCGGAAGACAAGTCTGTTTAGACCCCATGGTTGTATTACTGAACGTTCTGTAAAAAACTTGGAATTGGGGGGGGGGGGTCACTGGAAGTTGCTACAATTTAATTTCAGTGTAAACCAGCTCATTGGAACTCCCATTTTACATAAAGCTGAGCTCAAACTTTTTCACTCAAAAATGGGTCACTATGACATGATGTGGGATGTGATACAAAACTGGATCTCGTTGCAATTTACAGTTCTTAGTACAAACCTCTCCCAACATTGTGAATATTTTTTATGAAATATGGACAAAGTAGTTTCTTACTCAGCACTGTGTTTAGCTTGCCTATAATTGGTCTTTCAAGAACAAATATTCCATACCGGGTTGTATGTGAAATTGCAAAAGAATTATTTTAGGATAGCTACTTTATCATGGCACACCTGTTCACTTGTAAGTTATCCACCTATCCCTTCTTTTTAACAAAGTTCCCCACATGCTTTCTTTCTACAGAAATATAAATGATTATGAGATTGTGAAACACTTCCAAGACAGCTCACACAGAGACCCACCTACATGATTAGCTTAATCATTCCTGATAAGCATGAGAAATTTGTCAACAGTAAAGATAAGCTGATAAGCTACGTGTAGGGTGTGGATAGTTACCCACAAAGAGAACAGGCTTTTGTTCAACGCACAAAATACAACACTCAACTAACGGCAAAATGGGAATAATACACAGAAATATTATCTACCTAACTATTTCATTAGGTAAGGCTTTATTTTACAGTTGCACTATGGTTTTTTTTTAAATTAAGCCAGCAATTATACCTACACAGAAACAGCTGCAAGTGAAGTGTCTGATTAAATCATTTATTCTTCCAGTCATTTTGAGTGTTCTTTTTGAGGAGGTGGATGCAAGGAGGAAGATTCTTCAAGGAAGGAAAACTATTACCAGGACATATTATAGTAAGCATTAACTTATTATATGATATACAGTATTAATGTATGTGCATATGTGAGGGGGGAAAAATAGCATTTCTACATATTCATGGATTGTTACAAATTATTACCCACTGTATTGCACAAATGATTTATGCTGTGTAAATTCTATACATACATACACATTCTGCGTAAATTCTATACATACATACACAATGTACCCTTCATTATGCAGTCATTTTAAAAAATGAATGCAAATTGTGGGACACGATCTACATTTCTTAGCTTTGTAACAATTCTCACAATTCTCTGCACTGTTTTGAGAATGCTTTTCATAACAGACTAATAAGCTGGGGATTCTGGCCTCCTCATGTACATGATCTGAGCCATGTGACTTTTATTGTGGGGGCATGTTAAAGGATATGTGTATTATAAAAATAATCCTTACATGTTAAGATGATTTGAAAGAAAGCATTTAGGATGCCATGTCTTCAAATTCACCAGAATCTCACCCAGCATTGAGCACACTTGTTTAATATGACCCATGTCCGCAAATGAAAGGAAAACATTTCCAGTGTCTTCTTTAGATACGGTGGGTAAAAGCCAAGCATTAACTAGAAATACACTGAACTAAAATATGTGGACCCCAACTGATGGTGTACAGCAACACTCGTGAGCACTGCACTGCCTGCCATTGTGCAAGATGATCTGAATGCAGAGTGAAGCCAGTTGTCAGATAAAATAATATCCCTGTAGTTCCCAGCTAACTCTCAGCTCCTCGCCACTGACTTTGAATAAAATGTGATTTTACTCACAAATTTTGCAATCCTTGGATTACAAAGCAATAACACTTCCAACTGTTACTGTACTGGGTACATTTTGTATCCATATTTTTTATTTTCTCAACATGTTTCTTTTCAACGGTTGTGTCTTTGACTTGAAGACAAAAAATTGCTTTCATTCAAACTTCTCATTTTTCATACAACTATGTGGAATGAAATGCGTAACATTTTTGAGAATAAAATATAGTTTACAACAGAAATGTTAATGAAGTTTGTATGTATTATGGTTGTTCCTTGCAATTGTTGCATGTTACTTGAATTGTCTTGTTAGAGTGGTCCTTGCATGCACGCACACATTCTGAAGACTGGCAATATTGCCAGTCTGTTTTTCTGTCCTTGGCTCTTGGACAAACAGTACTAGCACGGGTACAAAGTGGTCCTGTCAGATTTTAAAAAAATCTGCATACTAAAAGAACCACATACTCACTGCATAATGATAATTTTGAATCAAA
This sequence comes from Coptotermes formosanus, assembly GCA_013340265.1. NCBI lineage: Eukaryota > Metazoa > Arthropoda > Insecta > Blattodea > Rhinotermitidae > Coptotermes > Coptotermes formosanus. Next base: position 15,170 of record BLKM01012012.1, read on the forward strand.
GGGACTTCAAAAAACAAATAGTAAAATTGGTAAGACTGTTCCTGCATACCACAGAGAACTGTTGAAAGAAAGACCAAGTCTGGGTACATTTTCTACCCAGTCAAGTAATCCAAGGGTTAATATTGTAGGCATGCTATGCTATAGCTCAAGCAGTTAATTGCTGGCTTCTCATTGCAGACGCCTGGGTTTGATCCCAGGTTGGTCCATGTGGGATTTGTGGAGAATAAAGTGGCACTAGGCCAGGTATTTCACACAGTACATCTATTTTTCCCTCAATTGTCATTCCTCCAATACGCCATATTCATTCATCCATCCATCCATCAACAGTGTATGGTAAAACAGATTCATTAGGGGTCACAGCAGTACCAAGGGACTCGCTATCACCACCACCCCACTCCCCTTCCCCCCAGGAACCTATGTAAAAATATTGCCAAAATTATTTGGATCTACTGCACCACGAATTCAGTGCCACTTCAGCTGCATTTTGTTTGGAGACAAGCTCTCTATAGTCAGTGCGAAGAAACACTGCTCTACCAAGCATGAAAAAAAAAAGACACAGGGTTTTGCATATGAGCTCTAATTATCCTTCTCTGTTCCTTTGTTCATAAAAATTTGACAATTGTCTAGTTGTTACAGTTTTCAAAAGAATGAAGTACACTACTGACTTTCTTCCCTAAAATAAGTTTTCCCTATCTTTGGCATTTGAAAATTAACACTCATTTAATTAACTTATGTCCAGATGTCAAAACCAGGTATAGTGCAACCCCATATTACAAATGCCCAGATTACAGAATTTTGACCTTGCACAGATTACAAACAATGACTGTAACATGCACAACACACTGCCTAGATTCACATTTACAGAAACTGGGGATGTTATATTCCTGTAAACTCAAGAGTCCAAAACAATAACAAAGTCAGTAAAAAGTATTTTCATATGAAATTTCATAAATTCAGATTACATGAAGACATGCATCATTTTTATAGCAGATATTTATCTTGTCACTGGCTAACTTCTGCACATGCATTATTATGGCATAATAGCTGATTGCTATTCCTGCCCTATTCTAGGATGTGTACTGTATTATCCTGTAGTGTAGTCAATACAGTGACTGGCCTTGGCTCCACATGTGAGAAATTGTGGTTCGATTCCTCCCAAGCATCTGGCCTGACTGTGGTGGCCAACTAACCTCCTGTTCAATGGGTAATGGGGGCTCCTTCCCTGGAGTAAAGTGACCAGGATGTGAAGCTGACCACTCACCATCTATTGTCAAGGCTAATGAGGGGAGCTGTACCACCACTCCCCATATGCCTTCATGGCACTGCATTTTAACACCTGACAGCACTGAAAGAACTACATTTGTATGGATACCAAAGTTTACATAAGCGCATGTCTCAACCTATATGGGACTCGATGGAAAAAATATGATTGATCTTACACAGTATCATGGTACACATATTCAAGAACGTATTTTTCGCAGTGTCAGGGTGTGCTGTAACAAAGTGCTCATTCACACAGCAACACCAAGATATGTTAGGTATTGTGTGCTGAAGAACTGCCTTGTTTGTATTACCAAAGGCAAAGACAACTCAGTACTGTAACTGGAAGGACCTGGGCTGGAGTCTGCCCACCACCAGAAGCAAGGAGTTTCCCTTCCCCAGTATGGACAGACAACTACTGGCATATAAACCTGACCAATGACCTCCACCTAGTGTCATCATCCAGAGCTTTGCCTTGAAATGCCATGGCACTTGGGCACAGTGGGAACTGTCCCATATAAAAGAACACGAAATACACGCACCACCCTTCGCAGAAAACCATTTCCATCAATAACAACAACCTAAAAGTTCAGTTAGTTTTGTCAATATGGCAACTTCGTGGCAAATTAAAACATGTACTGGAGTTCACCAAGGTATTTGCATGTATTTCAGAGGCAAATGCCGTACCAGCATGGGCAATTGTCGTCATAGTCTCCTGCTCCATGATAATTTTTGGCGGCATCATGTACGTCATCATGAAGAAGATAATTCTTGGGAGTGACAACAGCAGTTCTGATGGCGCTACTGTCACACCCTACCGCAGTGATGATGAAGTGTAATGTTTGAGTGGTGTGAACGTGACTGACAAGGGGAGAATGCAAGTGAATATATGTGACACTGATAATATTTTAGATTTTAATAAAGTTTAGGGGCCACAATGCAACAACATATTAAAAGTGCTAATAAAGTTGCGCCCCATGTGTAGGAAAACTGCGTCATTACACACTGTCAATGCCATCTATAACTGTAAAGTATGTTCAAAAATTTTTACAAAAAATGTACAATATTTACCCAAATGCAGGATGACCCCCAGATAAAACACATGTGCCACATGAGAAATGTATTTACCAGAATCTAACACAACTTTGAACATTCTTGCAGCATTGCAGTTGTTTGTTTCATCAGTGCAGCTAATCAGAATAAGTCCAAAGTTGGTATTAAGATAACTATGCCTGACCCCATTTCCAATTAGTTCACCTTTGATTGGCTTGACACAGTCAAGATGGTCAATTATGGACCTAATTCAAGATGATCCCACCTATTTAAACACCAAATTTAAGGTAAAAAATTTCTTGCATTTTGGTAAATGACTTCTACAAATTTAAAAACAGGCCATGTTGAATTTCAAGCATGAGCCCTCAAATCATTGTTTCCAATTTTTTGCATTTATTTTCCTAAAAAGATGGCAGGGTAACAGGGTGTGTATTGTAAAAAAATGCTTCCATATAATAATGTAATAGTGTTCTTTATGTCAACAGTTAGGCTAATACAGTCATCGAACATTCAAACCCTGTTCCACTCTAGATACAGCTGATGCCAGCAGACCCAGTTTTCTTCAAGCCAATATTCACAACGGACAGTCAAGGAAAGTCAAAAAAGAAGATAGCTAGTATCCTGACCACCTATAGAACTGGTTACTTCCCATACACAATTAAGCAAGTCAGCAGCAGAGTAACCTGCTCACAAAATTGTTTCATGTTAGAATGACAATACTTTCAATTTTGCGTTTGTACACATATACATTAAAAGGAGTACAGTGTTAAAAGAAATATATTCTGCATAATATTTCTACCACAAATAAACAATTTGGGGTGTTGGATGTCTAATGTAGTTGTATTCATAAGACACAATTAAAAATATCAAAGGCAACTTCTATTTAATGGGAACATGACACTGCACATTAAATGCCTTGGGCAAACATTTTAGGCATGTCTACACAGCAAATCCCTCTGGATGTTAACACCTGGATTTGTTCCCCAAGATGACTGTACTTAATACAATAGGTGGCCAATTAAAAAATATGCATAATTTATACTAGAAAAAATTATAGGAAAAGCCCTGTAGTTCACAGTTAAGGGTCCGCATAAATCCTATTGATGTAGAAACATCGGTACATTATTCCTGAGTAACTAGATAACATGAATGCAGTACAAGGCACTTCACCACATATACATTCCTTTACATGTTACTGAATGTATTTTAGTTCAAAACAAGGAATTGCTGTTTAAATATGGTCACTGTTGAAAGTCACAAAAATGGCAAAAACAAAATATCAAGAAAGGAAATGGTTTTTAATATAGCACAGTTTATGTATTTCCAACACAGTGGAACTTGAGAGAATAAAAAAGCAGATGCAGATATTTTATAATTCAATTTTTAAGTGTCAGACATATCAAAAGAGAGGTACTGAATTAGTCAAAAGACGAAATAAATGGATACCTAACTCACTAATCGTGAGTTCACAGTGGTGTAGATCAGAAGTTCCCAACATACCAGCAACAGTGAAATTATTCAATGAGGAAGTAACCAACAGTGTGAGCCGAGTCCCACGTTCTTCACTCACCCAACCTCTAATTTAGTGTTGTAATATTTTATATGCACAAAAGTCGGTACGCTGCTTTCTCTTGCATATCATTTCATTGTTTTTGTCATCTGAAAAAAGTTAAAAATTTAGGTTAAATTAAAAGATGAAAAATATAGGTCAGTCCCTACAACTTCAAAAAATGCAACATGAAAAAATGCATAATCCAATAATCATTCATGTACTAAACAAGAAAGGTTATTAGGAATAAAAAAAAATCAAACTTGTGAACAGACTCTCTCTCTCGTCAGCCAAATACATCTTCATGTGGGCCAGCTGTGGTGATCAAAGCACTCAAGCTCATGAATAAAACCAATGCAAAGACATACTTCTGCTTCCATCGTGACTAATCGATAAAAAATTTAATTACCCATTACACCCAAATTTCATTTTGTCCATCCACAAACCCTCTGGCATCAGAAGGAACTGCCCAGTGTACTCTACACAAGACCGAGGATTTAAATGGCCACCCATTACTTTGCATTTTCTTGGCCGATGACTAGGTGACATTCGGTTTTCTTAGCATCAAACTAAGTGCCAACTGAAGTCATCTTTCAGCACCACACAGTTAAAAATCATGGTCTACTCCAGTCTACTCCACAGCTATATCAACCAAGGGGGCTGTACTTCGCAGTAAATGTCTGTGTCTGAAGAAAACGTATACTGAGTCCTATAAACTTTAACATGGGTAAATTGTACCAAGTGACAGCTGATACAATCAAAACAAAATAAAACTGAGTTTTGCTTTTTGTGGACATACAGACGTATGTAACAACCGAAAAGTGAGAAATACATTTTGGTCAAAGCGTCCAGACCAATTACGGGTGGGGGGAAATGTGGCAGCTGGAGCATGAAGTTAACCACTCACCTCCACCTAGTGACGAGGGTGTTAAGAATGACTGCCGCTATGCCTCTACTCCCCCTGTATGCCTTCATGGGCTGGCCAAGTAAAACTTTACTTTTATCTAGACAAGTGAAATGAATGCTGAGAGAAACTGCACTTACCAGATAGTGGAAGAGTCACAACAACCTAGCATCTTATTACACTGTTATCTTCCTTCACCACCTTCCACACGTTAAGGTGCCTCCAGATTGCTCAAGCTTGTGACATTTGGAGTGAATGTTGCAGGCTGTGTGCAGACTGCTTGTTCAGTGGCTTGGAACTTCAAAGCACCTCAGCAAGTCTTTGAAGTAATGCCTCTGTGCCAAACCATCTGAGACCAGAGCTACAGTGGATTTTATTGCTTGGGACTGTGGAACAGTCCACATTTACACAGACGCACAAGTGACAGTGTGAGCAGTGTGGACGCACCTTTACTGTATGCACAACAGTGGTGACTTTTTTACTGGAATGTAATATCACATCATTAGTAAATAATCACGATTTTTATTCTGTCCTCCGGTATGCACACATGTAAGTTCATCCCTGCAAAATGTAACTTATAAAACAATCATAAACCCCACGACACAGACCACAAAGTATCCCTTACAGAAATCTGGAATAACTATGGCTTTTTGTAAGTACACAATACAAAATAACAAATTCCACCACAAATTAATTTTTCTTTTAAGAAACATTTATTATGAAATTTAGATTGCTGTGTGTGTGTGTGTGTGTGTGTGTGTGTGAACCACTGATAATAGGCTGGTAGCATGGTTACTGTTTCCTCTTATTTCATTTATATTATCTTTGTATTTATATTATTTACATTACCTTCTTTCCTCTTAAGTTAAAACTCATCTCCACTTGTAACATGGGAGTCAATGGAAATATACGATGTGTTACAAAATTTCACAATATGGATACATTTTAAAGCACACGCCACTTCCATAATAGGAATTTATTCTTGTCTTATTCAACACAGTGATGGCAGCATTTCTTGAGTCTGAAAATCTGTTATCACTTTATGAAAACTGCTTCTGCAAAAGCAACCAAAGTTGAATACGAATCTGGAGCCCATAGTGCATGTCATATTCTTCATTCAAATTTAAAAACACTTAAAACACCTTTTCCTTAAAAACGTGAACATCAGTAGGCAGGATTTATTTTTGCCTTCACATGTGTCAAAAGTACTGTAAATCAATAATACACCAAGCATCAAATTAAACACGTAGTTTCATAGTGAACCGTGAGAAAACTATGATAACAAACATGACTTCACAGAATTTAACTGCTAAAATTTCCACTTTTGGACTGTGCTTATAAAATACAAATTTCTAAATCTACACAATTCCTTCTAACACCTTACATCATCACTGACTGCATGCACCAACCTACCTACTGGTGTCTGGTTGCGTGCCAACTCCCTGTACTACTGCAAATTAGTAACAGCACTATGAAGTTTATTTACAAGTTGTATATGCATAGAAGACCAATGTTCAGACCGACCGTAACTTATGCAATACATAGTTGGAATCCCTTCATTAGCCAGCCTGAAGTCCCAATGGTTCATCCCAACCAATGAATCAAGGGACTTAATCAACATGTAGGTAAGTACACTGTGGCAAAACAACACTGCAGAGGCATCATCATATTATGGAGTAGCAACAAATGCCTACATCTGCCTGATCAATCTGCCCGAAAAGGTTGGGGTAAAGTAAGTTTGTACTTATCATAATAGCAGCCGCCATACAGTCAGTTCCTATGTTAGTTCCTGTGACACCGAACAGTCTACAAAAGTGATGCATGAGCAAAAAATTTTTAAATGAAATAATAATGCACACTTGAAAAACAGCACATACTGTGAACTACTGCCTCGACAGAAACCAGTCCAAAACGAATATGATCTTCCACCACCTCCAATGCCATGCCACAGCACAAGCAGTTCGTTACCAGCCTCTCACTCAGCTCCAGGTTCAATCCCAGGCCAGTCTGTATGGGATTTATAGTAGAACAAGCGGCACTGTAACGGTTTTCTCACAGCACTTCAGTTCCCCCAACACTATTCCATGTATTCGTATTTCATTCATCTACCACAAACAATATATAAAACCTCTGCAACCATCATCATTTTATATAACTCCTCCCATCCCCTCTCCTTCTCCATTATCCATATCTGAAATTACAGGCAACCTACAAACTGTAGTCATATTAAGATGTTGTACACGCACAGTTCACACAGCAATACAATAACTCCATAATCTATTTACTGAAGCAACTCTGAGAGGAATGATCATCTGCATCTTGGAGCACTAATCCTAATAACTGTACTACTGGACTCCCAGTACATGACACTTTCATGACAATATTTTGACCACTTACCCAGCAATTTCCTTAAAAAATGGGATATGCAAGTGATACTGCAGAAAAATAATTGGTACAATTCAATGCCACTGTGATTGTAAAATACAAAACCAGAGTGGAACATGTGCTAACAGAGAAGCTGTGTCATCAGCAAATCACCCCAAAGTAACCAAAAAAGTACACAAACAATTCCTCACAGCTCCATGTAATTGTCAATCCTTGAGAACACATGTGATACAACTCGGTATCGACGTGAAGCAGCTACTGATAAATATGACCCCTAAAGTTTTGTTGTTTTATACTTGCATTCAGCCTATTTTACAGTAACTGCCAACATAAACTGCACAAAAGATTAGGTATCAGTCCTTCTGTTTCCAAAAAGTTAGAATGCATCTGAACATTATAGTACACTTGAAATGTTGACAACTTCCACATAACTCAATTCTCATGGCTGTCTAGAACTCCCGTCTATGGTACTTGTCTGGGTCGAAGTATGATGTGACAACCACGCGGTTATTGAACTTCCTGCCTGTCAATGATTGCTGTGCCTTCTGACAATCGATAATGGAATTGAACTCCACAAACACCTGAAAACATAAGAAACAGTTACAGTCTTTATGAACGTTACACCAGTCTATGTCCATTTGCTAGTTTCTTAGATGTATTACAGCACAAACTTCGGAGTCTGTAAATACATACTTCTCATACTCATAGTTTTGTTGAATTCCTGTATCTATAAAAATTTTGTGAATTAAGAATATGCAGGTTTATTTCCCTGTTTCAAGCCTTCTTGAAATGTGTTAAGTAAAGGTCATTAAACTGAAAATCACTAGAGTGCGATTAAGATGTGATGGCACACAGTGTCACAGTGATGGCACAGTATCCAGCACGCTTCGCACTACCATGGAGCATAGCCTCCCCAGCACAGAACAAATGCTACCAGCTGACCCACACACCTCAGCTTCTAGTAGTCCACTGAAATACCCCCGACGAGTCATATGGAATTGTCCACTTCACTGAAAGACAAAACCCGGTTTCTTCGCATGTGCCATCACATGTTAATTGCACTCTACCGCTATCTTTGAGGTTAATTAATTTTTTTCAATCTACAGAGTTCCCATTTGCAAGTGTTTGTTACTGATGAAGTAGCAACACAAAGCAACCACTTGTTCTGACTGCGTATTTTATAGTCTTCATGCAAAGAATACAGTTGCTTGCCTCATCTGTACACGTGGTTGGCATTGGTTGGGGATTTGACTTGCTGTCACACTCGTATATTGTACACTCCGTAAATGTGACGACTAAAAGTTGCCGTAACTTCATCCCAAAGTATGCACTCTCTACACTTTACACAAAGGCATATTCTTTACTCCTTAGAACAATTCTAAACAAACTTCCATATGTCTGTTAGGAAGTCTCACACTAAGAGAAATGTTTAAATTTTATACTCTCACACTAAACTGAGACTTCATTGTAAGTCCGCAGGAATTTTCTTCCCCTGACTTACGCCTCCTTAAAGTGCCCACTCACATACAGTTTGCCAGAAGACCATGGACTCAACAGCTGTGCCTTCCAACCGTTACTGATAGTCTACGCACACAAAATATCGCTGTCAATCCATGGACTGCAGGCAACCCATGTAGTCCACGGACTGACAGCAAACCCTATCTTCGCCACACACCTACCGATATGCTTCAGTTCAGATTCTAGCAGCCCAACTATTCACATCGCTATTGCTAGTGCATTTTGCAGACACACTTTGTCACGTCGTTAATTGCAGAACTTCGGGTCTCCAGTGATGTGGATCTGGAAAACTATTTACGAATGACTGATGAACATTTTAAGGTTTTGTTCCACTTGTTGAAGTCTCACATTCAAAAGCAGAACACAAGAATGAGAAGAGCCATCAGCGCAGAAGAGAGATTAACTGCAACTTCAGGATTTTCGGCAACAGGGCAGAGCTTTGAAGATTTGAAATTTACAACTCTTATCTCACCTTGAGCTCTTGGAGGAATAATTCCTGAAACTTGTAAATTCATCTATAAGGCGTTAAGGGAACAATACTTACAAGTATGAAAAAATTTATTTTTTAACTATTACAAACATATTACATTTTATTATTTTTTAACTGAAAGCACCAACTGCCTTTATAATTTTACTTACAAATTTTATTTCATATGCAAGAACTTGGTGATTTCAAAGTCTGACTGTGACAGCCCATGTTGTTTACTGAAAACATGGAATGCAGAGGTACTTGATAAGGTGTGGCATCTCCACTGCCAGCATTACAAGGTTCAGTGTCACCTCGTGGAGTTTCTGTGTTTGGTGGTACACAGCAAACATACTAGGAATCTTGCAATTTATTATGGATCCCATAATACAAAACAGTATTGCATAAGTGTTCTGCAATATTTCTTTGGCTTTCGGCCATATACTGCAATTTGCAAGCAATTCCTTTCCCAACAGCATCGAACTCATCTTCAGGTTTTGACAAAATTTTATACACTTCGTCTATATTATCTCTGCTGGTTCTGGTTCCTTTGCTGGACCAGCTGGATGATCTGGAAGCAGTCCTTCAAGGACTTGGTGTGGTTTCAGTTGGTCTTGAAATTTTGGAATCGTGCACCTGCAGAACAATTTAATGTTAACTTTCATTTTACCGTGTAACTTCTATGTGAATAAAGGTTTACGTATTTAATCTTCTATCATGGCCTGTACTTGTGGTTCATGAACAACAATTAATAAAAACTCACTTAGCGTTACAGCAGTTACCTAGATATTTCAAATTAATTTTCAGTTTCCAAACACAGAAGAATGGGTATGAAGCACTAGAGACTTCAAAAACAGGTGGAATTTTCCCAATTGTGGAGGCGCTACAGGTGGGAAACATATTCGGCCAGTGAAACCCCTGGAAGTGGATCCTGTTCTTATAACTACAAAGATTACTGCAGCATTGTTTTGCTCACGATTGTGAATGCTGAATATGGTTTCATTCATGTGGATACTGGTTGCAATGGAAGGAATTCTGATGGCACTGTCATAGAAAATACAACATTTTATGATAAACTAAAGGCAAATATGTTAAATTTAACTACTACCGAAAACAAGAAATGAAAATTGAATTTTGTTTTTGTGGCTGACAATGCATTTATGTTACACAAACACATACTGAAGCCATTTTCTGGTAACCTAACTCATGACGAATGAATTTTTAATTATCTTCTCGGAAGAGCCAGGCGCACTGTGGAAAATGCTTTTGACATTTTGGCTAACCAATTTCGAGTTTTTTTTTTCTCAGGCAGAAGTTGACATGAGACCAGAAAAAACTGACTATGTATGTAGTTCTTGCTGCACATGTTCTTCAGGATTTTTTTTACAACAGCATGCTAAATCATCCTACATGCCTACAAGCTCTGGATGATATGGAAGATTTAGACACTGGGGAAGTAACTACCGGAGACTGGCGACAGCGAGCAACATTGGATGCCCTGCAACGACACGGTGCTAGATACGTCTCGGGAAGCAAAATGCTGCTGCTTACAGTACAAGAATTATTCCACAAATGAAGGGCAAGTTAGTTGGCAACTCAGATTTTTGTGATTAATTACTAGCAGCTTGCAAAAATCAGCAATTAACTATTCCACTACAATACATACTCAACAAATTTACCAAAAACCTTTTCCATAAATAATGTGCAGTACGTAAATAAATGTTGGATAAAAATGCAACTACTGTGTACTTACCCCCGTTTCTGCCTCAGCTTCCCCATCGGAGTCTTCTGTGTCTGTATCACTTAAAATTCCTTTCTGGGGTTGCTCTTGGTCTGCAGTAAACTACAGTGAATCGAAGTATCATAATTTAGGTGCATAGACGTCATCAGCAGACGCACCACTTCGTTTTGATTCCGTAACTTTCTTCAGTTCCTTGCGGAAAGCACTTCAAAAATTTTAATTTCTGCCCAGACAGAATCCTTTGTGGCTGACTGATCATACTATTTGTATCAGTCCACTAACTAGTCATAAGCTTTTTCCCTCATATCCTTGTTTGAATATGATTTATCTTTCACCTTGCAGGCAGATGTGCTCTTTATATACGTTAAAAAACCCAGAAATTAATTCCAGACTGTTGCACTCTGAACTCATTGTAAGCAAAGACGACCAAGTTCAATTACAACACTGCGGCCTGAAGGTGGATTTCCGTCTAGGCTAAATATTTCCTTCAGTTGGATACCCGATGTCAGCTGGAAGGCGGGTGCCCACACACACACAGTTCCCAGAAAAGATAAGCGGCCTGTAGGTTTCTGCTTTCTGGTGATCTGAATGTGTATGGGGAAAACTGACCTTCAGTCAACAAACTGTCAGAGAATGGCCTGACCAATAACTGCATGTGAATGAGTACCTTTACACAAATTCAATACGAACAGAATATGACAAATCAAGAGAACGCATAGCCCCTAATGACTGTCACCTTTCCACATCCAGGCACATCCACACCTTCTATGGGTCGAGGGATTTCAACAGACCGAACCACTCCATATTTGTTGCACTCCTCCTTTATATCCTCCAAGATGTCTTCGTACTCTTCCTCATCTCGCAGTTCCTCAGGTGTTACCATATTCAACAGACATAACACCTATGGCAACCATTAAAACATTACACTTTAACAATTATTCCAGTAAGCCTGTATCACATTAAAATGAAAATGACAATGAGTAACAATATTGGAAATATTGTACCAAGACAACTCTTGGATATCACTAACCTCTTAGCAAGGAGTTGTCTTTGTAAATACACATAATGTTCTTGCATAACTGCAGTTTATGCAGTTTTCCTCAGCCCACATGACCATGTCATCCCATTTAATACGCTATATAACTCTGGCAGATGAAACAGCATATGCCCAAAAAACTCACTTCTCCCCAATTTTTCATAAATATCCTTAACTATGTATAACACAGTTCCAAACAGACTATGTCATAACAAAACATTCACAATGTGTGGTCAGAGCAAGTTCATGCAAGAGTAAAATTCCCTTTTTTATACGGATGGGAAGGAGATAACCTAATTTTTTAAAACCCCTTGGAGATTACAGCATACAAACACAACTCTCTGAGAGAGTTAAAGGTATGAGTCACTCCATACATACATACATACATACATACATACATACATACATACATAC
>BLKM01012015.1:0-55517 GCA_013340265.1 Coptotermes formosanus
TAACAGCCAACATCGAGTTAAAACCATGAAGAATATCAGGGTGCACTGTACTGTACGTGTAACAGCCAACATCGAGTTAAAACCATGAAGTTTACTGCATGGTTCTCCAACTCGCGGCCAACCCGCCAGGCTCTATTAGGCGGCCTGCGGCAACATTTGTAAACTGTGTTTGCACTATATAAGTTACATAATAATATAGATGGCTAGGTGTATCACTTATTGTTACTTTTCCAAGTGCGGCCTGCAAACCAACCCACAATATAGAGTGTGACACTTTTTGCCATAGAAATTTTGGACGCCTATATCCTACACTATTGTGCAGAATTCTGTATCCGCAGGTCTATTGGTATTAAAATGGCTGTGCTACTAAATTGTTGTAACGAACCTGCTACTAAAGTACAGACTTTGTGGACAGTCGTTTTGTATAATATCAAAACTTCCATCGGCTCCATTGTTGTAATTTTTATCAACAAAGGATATTTCATATAAACGCAAAAATAAAAAATCTGCAGAGCCACTCTGTTGAAACTGCACAGTTTAAAAATTATTACCCCAATAAATATTTCACATTTCTCAAAGGAGTATAATCTACAAAATTTTAGGACTCCTAAAAGAAGCGGTGCTTCCGTGGCTTTCTCCTCATAAGTTCGCGCATTTGTCATCCTATTAGTGAGTCTATGAAATAAAAAAGAAATTGGCTTTTGGTGACCTCGTGGTGTAATATTCATAACTAACTAACTAACTGACTGACTTACTAATTAACTAACTAACTAACTAACTAACTCCATGTAGCAGAATCCTTCCCCAGAAGCTAACAGGTCCTCAGCTAATCGAGACTTTCACCGCATTTTATGGAACCTGAAAGTTCATCACTGCTTTCAATACAGCACACCACCTGTCCCTATCCTGAACTGTAACAATCCAGCCCATGTCCTCATCCACCTGGTTGAAGATCAATTTTAATATTATCCTTCCATCTACGCCTGGGTCTTCCAAGTGGTCTCTTTCCTCCAGGTCTCCGCACGAAAGTCCTGTATGCTCCTCTCCCTCCCCCATAAGTGCTACATGCCCCGCCCATCTCCTTCTTGATTTGATCACCTGAATAATATCTGATGAGGACTCCAGGCCACAGAGCTCCTCCTTATGCAGCCCTCTTCACTCTCTTGTTACCTAGCCTCTCTTAGGTACAAGTATCCTTCTCGGCAGTCTATTCTCGAACACCCTCAGCCTATGTTCCTCCCTCAATGTGAACGACCAAGTTTCACACCCATACAAAACATCAGGAAAATTACAGTTCTGTATACTTTAATCTTTATATTTTAGATAGCAAACTGGAAAACCCAATATTCTACAACGCAATATTCAGATACTGTTTCGTGTAAATTGGCCAATCCTTTAAAAATCTGAAATGATGAGATCCACCCACAAGACACACAGCATGATAATGTCGGAAGCCTATCTTTTCCTTTTATAGTCAAGAATGTGCTAGGCTAAGGTGCAGGCTTACAGGACTCATGTTAACGTGCACCCTTAGCCTTAGAATTTTTGTGGAGGAACAGCCAAAATTTTAACTTCTTAGTGGTTAGCTTCATGCTACGACCACGTTAACCCTGTGGAACAGTTCTTTGTTCACGTTACACAGAATGCCCTTAGACCCCAAAAGACCTGTGAGAGCAGTGGAGAACAGAAAATGCTCCGACACCATCTGAAAAACATAGCCTGAAATTTCTGTAACTGATAAACCAAAATCCATTTTTTCCATTGGCACAACAGCCCTAATGGGCCAGGGCCTCCTCATTATCGAGGCTTCGCAATCACACTCAGACACACCACACTCGGTAGGACTCCTCTGGACGAGTGATCAGCCCGAGGCAGAAACCATTACCTGACAACACACAACATTCACAAGAGACAGACGTCCATGATGGCGGGATTCGAACCCACAATCCCATCAAGCGAACGGCCACAAACCCGCGCCTTAGACAGCGCGGCCACTGGAATCGACATCAAAATCCATATCCATTACAAAAACCAATCTGTCAATGCTTTGCAAGAATACAATCGTTGTTTATTTTGAGAACCATATGAAACGCAAACAGTTTATGGGCAAAACAAAGGCTTTTCTGTTAGAAGGCTGGCATTGACATAGTCAACACTGCGTTTTATAGTATTCAACTTAGGTGATCATGAATCCAGTTTCTCCTATTCACTAATGTGGTTACGAGTGAGAATATGTAGTGTCTACATTTTACACAGTCGCCTGCACAGGGATAGACTCGTCGACGGACGCCTGTTCCACTGTTTACACACAACCCCCCATCCTTGCTCTCATACTTGCTGGCAGGATAAATTGTGCGGGGAATGGAGTCACTAACACAGTCACATTATGCATACAGACAAGGTTCAGGGTTACAGGTTCTTTACGTCATAGTAACAAATCCACTTTTGTTTGACCTCTAAGGGACCTAACAGGGTCCATAACTGATCTCATGTTACAGCACAAATGGGCTCATGTGGAAAAACATGCATCTCTTTATATACGGATTTATATTTATTTTATTCGTTAAGATCCTCTTGGAATTAACTGGTAACTGGTGATGATGTTTGAAAGGCAGACAAGTGTTGCAAGTGCACTGCAAGGCCGTAATAAATTTCGACATTGTACAACATGGGACACAGTAACACAGGGTGGAGGGATGGAATTAAAATATTGTGTTTCGAAACCTGACACTTCCCTAAACCTGTGAAAACGTCAGTAACTTTCTGGACACTTGCTTGACCTTAACCTTTATCTAATTAACTAATCATTTCCGTAAATAATTAATTACCAACTAATAAAACCGATCCCAGTGGCCGCGCAGTTTAAGGCGTAGGTCTGCGGCCGAGCGCTTGCTGGGATTGTGGGTTCGAATCCCTCCGGGGGGGTGGATGTTTTTTTCTTGTACAGTGTTTGTGTTGTCAGGTAGAGGTCTCTGCGACAGGCCGATCCTCCGTCTAGAGGAGTCCTACCGACTGTGGTGTGTGTTTGAGTGTGATCAAGTGAAAATAAAAACCCTCTACACCTGCTGTGAACAAGTAGGTAGAAGAGGGAAGGACTACGAAATGAAACCAACTAAAAAAACAGGGCATATTTGTAATTTTCGGAACTCCCTCTCCCAGATATATTGGCATTAATATTTACGTGGTTAATCTACCTCACCATTAACAAGTCAAAACTTTCTCTTTTATTTGCTTTTCCATTCCACCTAATCACTGCAGGTATATCAGGTTTATGTTGCACTTGATCCCATTCAATGACACACACACTTGGTAGAAACCCTCTGGAAGAGGGATCGGCCCATCGCAGAGACCTCCTACTGACAACACACAACATGGAAAAGAGACAGACATCCATGCCCCCTGGCGGGATTGTAACTTGTAATTCCAGCAATCGCGCAGCTGCAGACCCACATTTAAACGGCGCGGCAACTGGGAACGGCCACATCAAATGTGTGGTAACAAAAACAAATAATGTGGCTATTTCCTTGCCTACCTTCTGGCAACCAATCGATTTGCATAACTGCATATCAGTTGATTACACGAATGTATTTTGTCCCAAAAGGTCAGTATCAAACTACCAACCGACGCTGCACAACTTCCCACAAAGATTCTTACCTCTCTGATGGAGTAAATACACGCCATTCAGGATAACATGTGATTACTTCTTTGACCGTAGACCACTTCAAGACGAATCATGTGTAGCAATTCCGAACTCACTATTTCCCCATTATTGTTCTAAGTATTTTTCTTCAGACTTTCAACGTAGCGGAGAGTTGAATTACCCTTATTAACGCGTCCAATTTAGACGTCTGATGTAAAAATTTCAAAACCTTGTTCCAGTCGGTGTTGTATACCTCAGATTTCCCGGTTGTGTAGCAAGAAATATGAAGTACACGTCTTGGGCTGTGCAGTGCAGCCCTTCGCTGGCTCTGTCAAACCTTTTACAGAAAATAACGCACATTTGAATTGTTACATTTTGAGAGTCAGGATCGTCTAAGTTTTTATAACATGAAGTTTTTCTCAACACCTTACAAATATTTAGATATTACCTCGTTGAAAACACATTTCCCTTATATTGGCCAGGAATTTGATACAGTTTAGACGAAGTAATTGCTACTGTTTATTTATTTAAGAACACTGTCAATAGCTCAGATGATATAGTGTAGAATGTAGAAAATGACTAGTTACTAATAAATTGGAAAGGATCTGAAAGGAAGCAGTCTTACCCTTATTCCAGGCTCTATCGCTGCATAACCCTGGAGGTTCTGAGCAAAACCACAGAAGTCAGTGAGGAGAGTTGATAATGGGGGTGAGATTTGAATCCGGGACCTCCAGAATACGAAGCACCATTTCAGTTCCATCACGACTTTCGGTGATAATTTCTACCCTTCTCGGAACCACTACACAGCTCGTCCTAATGATTGACAAGCATTGTGTTTTCTGTGATATAGTAACTCAATTTTTAAATACTATTTAAAAGAACTTGCAGCTTCAAGGAATTAATCAATGTGACAAAATTTCTGCTCAGACAACTTTATCCGAACACTTTTCATCTAACAAAATTCCTGGTATGTGCATTATACAGCAAATTTGCTGTCACTCACTTTGCTATAATATTTTCATAAATAAATACACACAAACGGAGGAAAAGTTCTTTCTGCTATTCACCCAAGTGTTGACCTGTGTATTGTGCTCGGTACAGGGCTGCTGCTAGTGACGGCGGTGAAGTGTAGCCTCGAAAGCAAATTACGTTTTCAATTACCTTGTGGGAAGAGAGCCATTAAGTTCTAGACCTCAGATTAATAACGCTGTAAAATTGTTACTGTATTATTACTTAATAGCCTCCGGCAGAATGGTGAAGCGCAAAGGGGTGGTAGTGGGGGGAATTGGGACGTTGTAAAAGTGGGACAGCAGCACCATTCCCTCTCCTGCCATCGTAGCGAAAGTTTGTAGACGTTGAAGGAAACATTTCCCTGCTAGATTCTCCACTTTGGAATACTTGTTTCAGAGTCACTCAAAATTACAAAGTTGTAAAGCAGTATTACTTCCACAAAGTCTCGGTCTTTTGCACGACAGTCTTCAGCACGAGTCTCACAAAACGTACGGTCCTCCTACCTCAGTCACGTGATTGCATCTTCCACGCAAACAGGCGGATACCGGCACCTACACCGCTCTGATTGCAGAAACACACTGATCTAGGCGCACACTACTTCGCTCAGTCCCCAGGCTTGTGACATCAGCCTAGAGTCACTAATGTTTCCTGCGCATGAGGCGGGAGACTTTGTGAAATTAATTCTGCTATAACAAGCGAGAGACATTTTGGAAGACCTAGGCATTGATAGGAATAGAGTATTAATATTTATTTCCAAGAAACAGACTGAGACCGTGTGAATTGGACATACCTGGCGTAGGACTGAACTAGGGTCAGTCGCTTTTAAAAAATACGTTTCGCTAAAAAATACGACGACTCTGAATTTTAAGACATGGCAGTATACAGGAATATTTGATGTTCTAGTGGTGATGTGGTTTTCTGTGTTGCGAAGCTGCATAATCATGTAGCGGAAAAATATGCAGCTAATCTATTCTGAAAGCAGATCACTCCTAGCATACAGATAGCGCCTACTGACATATAGTTGCCGCTTATTCCGTATTCTTAGGAGTTTTTTAAGAAAAATGGCACAAAAAATTAGCGACACTGAATCACCACTTCAGACTCCAGTGGTTTTAATACTAGGTGCTCCACCCTCTTTAATATTCAAGTCTACGAATTGTACCTGCAAACGGTATTTAATTCGTGCGTGCTTTGTATGATTATCATACTAAAGAGATATTTCACCATAAAGGCATTACCGGATTAATGTATTGCTTACTTGACGGAAGGTTCAATGCAAGTTGAATTTTGCGCAAGTCGGACCTGAGTATACAGCTAATGTGTCTATACAAGCCAGTGCAGCAATAATTCAAACAACAGCACACTGGAATCTGATTGGCCGCAACTTGACCTCCCGGCGGCCAATGTTATCGCCCATCAGTACTCTTCCTTCACTTTCGTCTCTTTGCGCTTTCACTCCCGCAGGGAAAAATTCAGTGCGCATTTTAAAAGTGTTATTATTTGAATTTTTTACTTCTTAAAATACGCATTATCCTGTAATTGCCCAACTCGAAATAATGCAAGTCTGAGAGTCTCCGTACCACATTACCAGACTGAACTTGGTAATGGGGAACAGTGTGCTTTCTGCGCTGAAGGAACTGGAAATTTAACTAATATTTAGGTGAATTTAGGCTTGAAATTTCTAGAGCCAGCCGCGTACGTCGAAAACAGCACACTGTGAATTGTTCCTCTGTTTTAGCTGTGGTACTAATTATCATAACCTTCCCATTTTCAGTTTCGCCATTATATTATAACCGGCTCCTAAAATTTGTATGCACGCTCTTGTGAATGAGACGGGTCGTTTTAAATTAATCACGGGATAACAACCCACCTTGTTTGCAAAATATAAGGCTTTAAACATACAGTCAAAACCCGCCACATTACAGAGAACTTTTATGATATAATTTGCATTGCAGAAAAATAGGCCTGTGTTTTGGATATTACTTGTTTCATGTCGGTTTTACTTGCTATTTTCTTGAAAGAACAGTCACATTATCCTTCTTTTCCCTGCATATTGTTGCAATGCTTGTCAAAATCACAGCATTTTTAGATATGATTTTAAATTGGCAATATCTCTGAGATTAGAAAGTAAAGTTTTAATGTAATTCCACAGAAAGGTCTTGAAGCGCACATTCTTGACCTGGTGCGGCAGGTTCAGTACTGCATTACTTTTTTCTTATATTCTTGTAAAGAATTTAAAAATCATATTGCATTAAATTTTTCGTAATATCGTCATATCTGAATAGCTTGAATTGCGAACAGTATTTCATAAATAATTTGTGGGTATGTTTATGATCCACTTCCGTTTCAAACTTCACGTCCCTAAGTCCACTACTAACAAAGTCCGTGGAGCAGGGTCATTGGTGTGTAACCTAAATCTTTTATTACCCGTAACCGGAAAGCTAAAAGGCATATACGGGGTAGCAGATATAGGATTTTGTTCAAACATTACCAGTGCCAAAGAGGAGGCAAGGAGAGAGGAAGCCGGCAAAAATTACCGGGGTCCTGCTGCCCGGAATGGGGCCCGCAACACGGGATCCGGGGCCCGAATATGTTGCGTATGTTTTTGTCTTTCTCAGTAGTATCACTATTTGTCGACTGTACAAATTAGCACTTTCAGACCAAGCCTAAGTCTCTCTGCAAAAGAGAGTCAGGGCAGGGCGTATTGTTTTTCTTTTTTGTGCATCAATACAAATCTTTTGTTAAGCTTTTTAGTCCGTCCGCCCTTACTGGCGGGCCCGAAAAAGTGTTCTCGGTGCCCCTCGACATTCCTTCAGACATTAACATATTATATTAGCTACACGCGCCCACACATAAACTGATGTAATAAAACATGAGAATTGCAATTTTCTAAAAACGGAATTAAACAGAGACGTATGGTGAATGTCAAACACTCTTTAGCTTCGGACCACATACAAAAAATTTCCCCACCTATCGGAAAGAGAGAGATCATGAAAATTTCGTTATGTGAAAGATAGAACTGGAATCTCTTCCGTAAAAGAATTGTCACCTTCAGCCAGGGACCCACAAATTCTTTTTCAGAAATGTAGAAACCACCTCAAAATTTAATGCGCCAGAAGAAAGACATTAAGCAAGGTCAATATTGAGGACCCACAAATATTAGGCAAGACGGTACAAAGTTATTCTCCCAAGCCACCCGACGCCAGCAATTTCTGCATTCCTGGCTTACGCGAAGTTTACCAAATAGAGAAAACTCTCATGTTTCCATTGATAAAGTGAATAATCTAGGAATGGCCTGCATCTAGGACTATCTTGCCAAACGACATGAATGATTCAAAATATTCCCGGCGGTAATTACGGAGAAAAATAAGAAGCATAAGTAGTGGAATGGTATGGTCCCTCGGTAATGCGGACACCGGTAACTCGGAACTCCAGGTGGCTCGGATAAATCTGGGCTAAATATAGCCCAATATAGCCATTTAAATTAAGGTTGTAGTGCGTTAATATTATTATTATTATTATTATTATTATTATAACTTCTCAAGTACAATATTTCCGACACAAGGGGTTTATTTATAATTGATTGACGTTTAGGCACCTTCGCAAAACTACGAATTGCTGTTATAGTTTCGTCAGGTCTATCCGTCCGTCTGTGCGCACGGAGGAACTCGGCTCGTGCTGGAAGGATTTTCACGAAAACTGACGCGCGAGAACTTTTCGAAAATGTGTTGTGAAAGCTCGCGTTTGATTAAAATTTTATAGGAATAACGGGTACTTTACATGAAGCCCTATGTAAATTTGTGGTAATATCGAGCTGAGTTCTACTTAGAATGAGAATATTCCAGACAAAAGTTGTACAAAACATCGAAACACACATTTTGCATTCAATAACTTTTATCCGAAAGTCGTTCTGTTTATGAGATAACGAGGGAAAATTTGGTACAGCCAGACAGGCGACAGATGGCAGTATATTACGGCACATGAAAGATGCAATTTGTATGCCGGATAAGTAAGGTAAGAACACAGACACGCTCATAATATGCATTACTTACACAATATGTAATACTTATTACATCACGGGCACATTCATGTGACGAACCCACCTTCAGGAGCAAGGGTCTATTAGCTTCGCCATGTCCGTCTGTCCGTACATATCAGCGCGGCTTGCGCTGGTCGGATTTCCGCGAAATTTGGTATTGGTGCCTATCATGAAAATCTGTCAGGAAAATCCATTTCATTTAAAATCGGACAAAAATACTGGGCATTTTATATGATGACCCACAGGTTTCGTATTTTTGCTAGCGATGTTTGTCGTGCAACAATAAATAGAATGCATTGTTGTTTTTCAATGGCACAGCTTTCGATGCTTACATTGTTGAAAGCGACGTATGTGTATGTGCAGTACAAGGGAAATGCAATGTTGCCTTTCCATACGAATGAGTGTTATGCAAACGCGCCACAATATTAAGTCACACCTACGTTACACCTACCTTCTTGTATGTTACGTATAACACAGAGTGTCTCCTAGGTGTGCCTTGCGTTGTGCGAAAGGTGAACCTGTTAGGTCCACTTCAAAACCAGCGTATTTTTGTAAACATTATATCACTTTTGCAGTGAATAAAGCAAGAGCATACGCGTTACGAAATCCATGGATGGCTTCAATATTTTATTTGTTGGACTGTTCTTAAGAGGTCAGCATGCAGCTTAGGCGTCCTGCTACCGCCAGCCTCGGCGCAGCTTTGTTGGGTTTCTGAATCTTCAAGCAAATATTGTGATAGCGCCCCCAAGTTCCAAGTTGCTACACTATTATTCAGGCAGTCGTTACTTTAACAATTCATTACAATTAAACCATTTCCTTAAAGGTCACCGATATTCTTACCAATTTACACATTTCACAATGAAATGTAAAATTAAATTTCTCCGCCCTAATTCTCATCAGTCCAATAGCTATTCTCTCGTAGCAAACTTATCAGAAGAACGAGCGTGCAAAACCTGGAAACCTGTTAATTAAAATGTTCTTTCTTCTTCAGAACATAGATGTTACTCTTTTACTTCAAAATTTCACATTTATAGTGCAAAAATATATGAAGCTGAATTTTCAGAACCTGAATTTCAACAAGATGTAGACTACATTTATTTTATGTGTCAATTTCATTTACAAGAATATCGATGAATCTTGGTTCAATCTTCATTTAAAATAGAGGTAGTGATGGACAGGGAATATCTACAGTAAAATTAATGCAACAAAGTTGACTATAGGCCCAAACTCGAAATTGTCAAAATTTTTAATTTGTTAAAAAAAAGTGACACATAAAGGGATAGTCTAACGCATAAAGTGCGAAATTTCAGTTCGTTTCCTGTGTTTCAATGGAAGTGTCTTTCTAAATATCTGAGGTTTAAAGGCAATAAAAATGCACCGTGCAGTCTGGTACGTACCGATATTTCGGATGGACAGACTCTCTCTCATACTTCTACCCTAAACGTACAACCTGTTACTATGACAGTTCCAAACGCTGGCAACTTATTATTAGACATAAAGGGTCCATAAAGTTACAGCAGGAAAATACGTTTCAACAGAAGGCAGCCATCATGACGTAGGTGGAAGGCAGCCATGCTGCATGAAAGCAATACATAGGTTTTGCATGTCTGCATGTGTGGGTGAGTATGGAGCATTCACTGTGGTAAGGCTTTCCTTTGTGTGGACCTTGCGTGCACATGAAAGTACCGTCTATTTTTAAACAGCAAAAACTATTTTCGTAGTGCTGGCTGCTTTCGGAGATATAAAGTGCTATTTACTCGAGGTCGCAGCAAAATTATACATCTAACAATACAGGTGTTTGCGCTTTGAACGAGAAGTTGAAGTGAATTGTGTTAGGGATTCAGTTCCTACATCAGAGTAAACACACTTCCTCTCCACTTTAAATACCAGATTTTAATGCCGTGTACAGTTGTAACACACACTGCGGTGAAGCATAGAGCCCTTCAAAGCTAACGGCTATGACTTAACCCGTTTAACGACAAAATATTACAAAGGCAGTTTTTGGAAATTATACTTTACACTGCATGTTACTTAGCAATGTCAAGAAATCAAAAGGGGAGGAAAAGGGCGGGGAGAGTGGTTCTCAAAAATTGTTTTGTAGTTTTGTAGGAATATATGAAGGGAATAAAAACCCCATTCGGAAATCACATTTTAATATGACAATTAATTAAGATGGGTCATAAGAGGGACTGCGTGGTGCGACTTCACTTGATGGCCGAGAGGTGCCTGTGGTCGCCTGTTTTGAAAAAGGGAATAAACCTTCTGGTTCACACAAAAGGCGCTGATTTGTCCGCTAGCTGAGCGACTGTTAGCTTCTGACGAATGATTCTACTGCATGGAGTTAATTACCACACGTATTTAGCTAGGAAAGAAGTAAGGAGAGAAATAAATGGCAAATTTTCGTCTATCATCACCACAGGGACGCTAAACATGAAATGATGGTAAACGGTTTGGAAATAAAGCATGTTTATCTTATATGCGATAAAGTGTGACAAATATGTTTATGTGGCAAAGATATTAAGAACGGACGACATTAGGGAAATTATTGCAATTATTTTTAGAATACCGTGTACTAATAAACTGGAAGACTTTAAAATACAATACTCTTTCCAGACAATTAAGAAATTAAAAAGTAGATACCTACATGAACTGTTTCAAGCCCGAAATTAAACTAAAAGCATTTAAAATTCTATTCCACATCCCGCAGAAATGTACTGCGTCTGCAATTCAAAGACTACATACTAAGCCTCTTAATTTTTAAAAAAGGATGGCACATATAGAAGCCAGCATGCTTTAAAGGATTCAACTAATAATAAAATTATTATGTCTGCTTCATCATGTTTATATAATTGCATAATTGATGCGACGTTTGACTGCTAACAGAAATGAAACACATAATAAATACTGTGCTTTAAATGATTAAGGTACTTTATGCTTGTGGAGCGAGCGTTCAGGCTCTTGTTTAAGCAGAAAGATAGAAGATGGGAAGAACTGCTGCTTTAACAGCATCTCCTGTTCCGTTCCGGGAGCAGTTTCTGCGCACAAGGGCTCTGTTAATGAGAATAACTAACTAGCCCAATTTTTGCACATTCTACATCTTCATAGCGGGGTCCCAACTCCAAAATTAATGACTTTCATTTCGTTAATATTTAATATTCAATTATCCATCCAACTTTGTTTTGTTATTTTTACCCTCTCACCCTCCAACGTTGTTTCTTTCCGGCTTGTTCCACTCTCCTGGTTACCCACAGCCTACACGAAGCAAATGTTTGTATCAAATTTTGCTGCGAGAAACTAAGTCTGTTCGTATATTTATAATGTTCTGAAAATGAAAGTTGTTATAAAAAGTATCCCCTCGCTTTGTGATAAAAATAAGCAAGTAGTGAATGAAAATATGCCTCTTCCTGGACTGCTACAACTTGAGGAAGGAAGCAGCAAGCTACTGCGAAAAGACAGTACCTATTTAAGAGTCAATAAGGCGTAACGTCTCTGAAGGCTTAAATCTTCATCCACACCTCTGTCACAACATCAAGTACCGCGAAGTTTATTTTGCAGATCTTATGGCATTTTCGCGGATTATGTAAAATGCTCAGACTTTGTAACTTATGACTTTAAACCGCAGCAGTACTTACATGCACCACGTGGTGTAGTGTTTAAGAAACTCTGTCTTTTGTCAACAGAGTACTTTGTTTTGTTTCGTATGATTTTCACAGTAAACAAGATTGACAACGTGCGTATAACGTAACATATTGGCGCGTTCGCATAACCACTGTGGCAATACAAGCCCAAAAATATGTACTGTGTATTGCTGAAATGAATGCCACTGTCAACAACGTAATAATATTGAGTGTTGCACAAATTATTTTATGGCGAATTTATGTCGCCAGTATGGATTAAACCTACTTAAGTCGTCACGTATATTGCCTGAAATATTTATACGGTTTTAATCAAATTTGGAGTTTCTCGACAAAGTTATATAAAAGTTTCCAATTTTAAATTTCACTGATATTCACCCAGTGAGAGCCGCGCTGATATATAAGGACAGACGAACGGACATGAAGAGGATAACAGGCGCTTTTCGTGGCTACGCGAACGCGCCTGGAAACGATAGTTTTCTAAACAAAATTAACATATTGGTTTGCGTAAAGAAGATGCAGTTTATTTTCTATGCAGTGAGAAATAAATTTTGAAATATTATTCGGATGAATTTCATGATTCAGAAGGTTAATTGAACCCGACGGGCAATGACAAAGCTTTTAGCTGTCGATGATCAAGTTATTTTCTTTCTGCATAATTGATATTGACACGGCGCGTCACACCTTGTAACGGCCAGCAAGGGCGTTGAAATATGTTCAGTTTTTCAAAGACCAGATCTGTCTATCATGCATAAACGTGTGAAAATAAATTGTGTTATACTGGAATATTTGCTAGTCCACTAACCCTCCCAGAAATATGGAATACCAACAAAAATAAAGTTAAACCGACTTAACGTGTTTCAATATGCGCCACATCATGACACTTACGAAAGCGTGAAGGAATTTTTGGACGTGTTGTTAGCGTCGTCACTACATGGAGGTAGGAGAGTCATCAGACTGAAGTCAACGCTACTGAATTCCCTGAGAAATCGAACGTGTCCCCTGTAAAGGATGCTCTATTGGCCCCAGGGTAATTTTAGATGAGGAGAAGATGGGAAAAACCTCTGTCCCTGCTGGAAATCTAATCCTGATTCCCCGGTCTTTCGTTTTTAGCCTCGTTCCTATATTAAATTAGCTACTCATAACTGCAACAACAACAACAACAACAACAACAACAACAACAACAGCAGCAGCAGCAGCAGCAGCAACAGCAACAACAGTTGTGATACGTAAACCCTGCTGGTAGTGATGACGAAGAGCCAGCATTATCTATTTGTAGAAGAGAAATATGTCTTGACCTTGCTTCAAGTCGAGGCACGATACTTAGACATCTGTCCCGCGTTCTAGTCATTGCCCTTATTACACTCTCTTGGCTCCTAAACTTACAGTTACCTTGAACGATTTACACGTCTTGGAGAAGAGCCTATCGATAGTAAATTTTTTTTCGGAAAGGTGAGACAATCACTTTTTCTTCCGTTCAAAACAGTGACAAATGCAACTCTCTTTTGGACGTGACGCCAGTACGTACCCCATTAGAGGGAGAGTATCGACACCGGTCCAAGTCTAGAAAGCTGAAATACGATTTGTGGAATATAACCTAAATTTCACTGACCTCCCGACAAGGACTGAGCTCCACCGACATTTCCGCATCTTGTTACTACACTACAATTACGTTACATTTAGTGCAATGATGTACCAAGACGGAGAAATCCGTGTTCACACCAAGTTCTGCTCTTAGAAGATAATGTGTGTTTACACATCGGAACTGCTGCAGACAAGACACGGTTCTAAACTTGAAAATGCAAATCTCGCCGGTGCATTATCTTAAGTGATTAAACTCCTTCAACAAGACGGACGGAAGGGGATAAAAACAGAGAGAAGGATTGTTTGATCAAGACTATATTTCATGAACATTAAGCATCTCCAACTTGAGCTGGTAATTCGGCTTAAATATAAAGGCTGAAATTGGATCTGATAGGGATCTACATAAGCAGTTCCTCCCAGGGATTACCCAGCCTGTATTCATATATTAAGGATATCAACAGAAGCTAAGCTGCAGTTTCATTACGGTGAAATACAGGGTGCTCCAGTTTTAAAAACCGCAGTACGTTGACATGGAGCGTATTTGTGTGCTGGGCAGATAAAATGTGTACAAATATCATCTGGCGTGAAGTTTTATTACAATGCACATACCAGGGAACATTAAATGGTTATTGGTAATTCTAATTGCACGACACATTTACTCTTTAAAATGATTTTCTAAACACCACTGTCTTCACAACTAGGTGTAATGGTGTAAAACTAGAATCCCAGCATTATTTTGTGTGAAGGAAGGAACATAGCAGTTGGTCATAAAAAACCGAAGAGAAATTTAATAAATAAAACATGTTATTTCTTTATGACCCTGTACGTACGCCTTTCACAAGGTTCCCAGGTTAGAGGCCCACTATTGTCCCAAAACATCTTTAAACAGTAGCATTAATGGAGAATTTATGTCATGTAGGAACACAATTTCTGAGTATGCTTAGATTAGTTTTATGCTGAAACGCCTAATTATAGGCCTTACTGTTCAAAGTCACTGCATTGCCGCCTGTTTCAGCGATCTGACATCTAAATCTAACAATTAAACTAGACAGTACCAAGTTGTACAGAGATTTTTCTTTACCCGGAACTGAGTAGTGGAGAAAGGACACAGCTATCGTTCGCCACGCCACAATTGATGTCGTCCGCTCTACGGCATCCAGTCCCGCATGACCAAGTACTGCAGAGCAGGCGACTCCGTCGCTCGCTATGCAGCAATTCATGTATAAGTGGATTAGTAGGTTTTATAGTGGGTTCTGCTTTAAGCGGTACTCCTATATATTTCCATTGCAGTCGCCAATCTCAAAATTTTCTAGGTCTCAAATTGTACAGGTATAAGTATATGATTCTAGAAATGATTTAAAAGGCTGAGAAAACTAAGGATGTTATAAAACAACTAGAAGTGTACGTAGGATGGATGATAACTAGAAAATGGCAAGGCAGTAAGAGTGCATAAATTTTATAAGACTGTAGTAAATATGGTTAATGTTTGCTGTGGCGTTATGTAAGAGGTATCAGCTGCAGAGATTGTGTGTTTGTTTAATTCACAGAACAAACAGGTATTTTCTTTCTCAGCGTCGGCCCACTGATCCGTGGATACGTCATGTGTTGGGCGGGAGATGAAATTCACTTTTAAAATATATTTAAATTTCTTTACATTAAAGGGTTAAGGTATCCGTCTGGTAATCATCTTCGATGGCTGCAAGAAAATATCAAATGAACAGCATACTCAGACATTGCCCGAGATTCGAACTCGGTAGCTCAGAATTTGCGAGAAATATCAGTTGTGCATTTGTGATGGGGGCAATGAAATTGCTTGTTCATTTCCACACGCATAATGCAATAATAAAAAAAGAACTGCCTAATTATAGCCCTAGATATAATTCATGTTTTTTCTTGTAACTTACAATGTAAATATTTGGATGAAAGATGTAAGTAAATTAAACACACTTAATTAAAAATACGAACAAAGTAGCAACAGAAATTCTACGACAGCAACTGCAATTCTCGTTGGGATTTTGAAGCCCATTGGTTCATTAGTGAGCTATGACCTTTTCCACACGCTGTATTTACGCCAAAGTGTTCAATAAAATTCCCACAACATACATAATTCCAGCCTTATAAGTCTTAGACTATGGGATGTTTTAAAGGGGACACATTTGTTCTGTGACGTTAAAACTGAGAATACAGAGTAACTGTAATTGTATCGTCACGCGTTATCCCTTTGGCCCGCGTTATGAAACAGGAAAACCAAATGTTACAAGTTTGTATATAATTGGCCACTTTCACGAGTTACGAGCGGCTGCCATAAGACTACTCACGCGCTATTGCAAGGTATCATAACTCGGTAATTTATTTTTATAGCAAGCGAAGCGTTAATTTCTTGTATCGGATTGCCGCTATGTTTCTGTGCAACTTTGCGACATGTGCTGGACGTTAAAAATGTCTCCTGAGCCTCAGATCTCGCCTACAGAGAACACACGCTTCCAAAATTACAAATTAATAATCTTCGGCTTCAGAACATACCTCACAGACAACACAGACCCTCTCGACACCTGTCGCAACCATGGCAACTGCGGTGTGACTCAGTCACTCACCAAATTACTCACACAAGGCTATAAATAAGGTAGATTCTTGATTAAAATTCGCCGTCTGAATTATGCAACTACCGCCTGAATTATTATAGTTCGATTCACTGCAGGCAGGAGCGTGAATTTCTGTTCTCACGTTATTGGGCTCTAACCAGCCACATGCATACAGTTACAGGGCTTTTGTTGTGGGAAATAAGACAACCAGACACTGAAGCTGACTACCCCACCTACTTCAGTGATAAAGCTCTCCTTGTATGTGATGCGTTGTGTTGAATATTTGTACCACAATTTCGGAGGAACAAACTGCTTCCATCTTCAGTTAACATTGGGGCAACATGCGTAACCTTATCCGAAACGTTGCTGCCGTCTCTGGGAGACTCTAGCTCTGTTAATCACCTTCGTGACAGATACATACCCCAAGAGAGTTAACAGTTTCCCTGAGGCTTTTCATCGTGCTTGTAGGAATTTAATCACTGCTATGTCAAGTGACACTTTGAGAATCGGGTGCTGGGGAAGATATTTGGGCCTAAGGAGGAGGAGGTAACAGGGGAGTGTAGCAGACTGCATAAGGAGGAATTTAATGATATGTAAAAAAAAATAGAGCTATTCCATTACAGGTCTGGACAGGCCCTTAGGGCTCCAGGAGTTTGAGGATCCCAGATTTCTAGACACTCGGCACATGAAGGTGGCAAGGTTGTCAGTCCTACGCGCCGGCCGCCTTTGCCCGCCAGGAAATATTCCTGGTACTCATTTCTGTTAGAAGCTGAGTCGACCCCAGAGCCACATTGCGGTCGGAAGGATTATGTCAATGAAAAATTCCATTGACACCATCGTTAATCGAAAACGCTACCTTCCGGTTTGCAGCGCAGGGCCTCAACCAATTGCGCCACCGCATGCCCCTTCATGATATGTACTCCTCACGAAATATTATTCGATGATCATATCAAGAAGAATGGAAGGGACGGGGTTTGTAACGCGTATGGGGCAGAAGAGAGGTGCGTATAGGGTTTTGGTGGGAAAACTTCAGGGAAAGAGGACACTTGGAAAACCGTGGTATAGATGGGACAATAATATTACAGTGGATCTTAAATAAATGTGTTGCGGGGCGTAGACCGAATTGATCTGTCTCAGGACAGGGACAAGTGGCAGGCCCTTGAACACACGGTGATATACGATCAAGTACCATAAAATGCGGTACATTTATTGACTAGCTGAGAAACCATTAGCTTCCCAAGAAGGACTGTACTCCATGGAGTTGATTACTTTAAATTATGTACCTAAGACTGTAAAACAATCATCGCCATATCGCCACTTCTCGACATCGGAGCGGCTGTGAAAAACAATTAAGAGATGAGATTTGGGCTTTCTGCGTTGATCAGGTTCACAGTGCGGCACTTCGCATTATAACGCTGCGTAACTTCATAATATGCTACGGGTGCATCGGCGTCCATAGTGAACCCAGTGGCCTCCTTTAAAATGTTTTTACCCATCTACCCGAATGTATGGTGTCATAACCAGAAGACATATTTGGTAACCTTCCACTACGTATTTTGGCATAATTAGTGACTGCGGAGGATTTCCGTGACGCAACTGAGGAAACGTAACTAATGCTGCACAAGCTTCCGTCACTAACTCCGAAATATGAGCCACAGTTTCAAATACCTCAACAGATAATCAACTTACTACAACCACGTTAAAATAATTTCTATTTTTCGAAAGTTCAAACTTTGTACGTTTACTTAGAAGGGTCTCATTAGTGCAGCTTCCAGACCGGTGGTTTGGAAAAGGGAATGGAGAAACGTGGCCACCTCCACCTCCGGACTTCATTCCAATATACTTTTTCATTTAAGGGTAAGTAAAAGCAGAAGTGTAGGCCTCTAAGGCCAAACTATGAAACTTGAACCATCTAAAGCAAAATAACAAGCACACCTGAACCTATAATTCCGGATAAAATCAGTCGGGTGTGGCAACAACTGGCGCACTGATGAGACGTGTGTAGAATAGAGAACAGGGTCGATATTGAACGTTACTAGCTTGACGGGTAAACAATCAGTGTTTGTCTTTCATACCGTGTTTGTTTGATATTCATAGCGTACCGTGTCAAGAGACAGCAAAATTTTAAATGCTTAACCAGGCACTGTTTACATGCCTTAATGTTTTAGTAGTCACATATTATGTCAGATACTGTACACTGCCTAAAGTAGGTAGGTTATTTGATACAGCAACCCTAATTCAACGACATTTAAAGCTGTCACTGAGGAGAGCATTAGGTATGTGGTTATATGGGACTTGACACCGTGTGGTTTGGTAAACAGGTTCCAAAATTAGGGAAAAAATTGTGCTCGTATGTTTACGGCAGAAGGGCCCTTCTTCTATTCTCAAGACGGTGGCTGCACGTATTTTCGAAGCTTTTACACCATACACACCTGCATACACACCTGCATACACACTTGCATATACACCTGCGTACACACTTACAGGCATGCATACATACTTACATGCACGCATACATACATACATACATACATACATACATACATATATACATACATACATACATACTTGCATGCATACATACGTACATACGTACATGCATGCGTGCATATATACATATATACATGTATACATACAAATATACGTACATGAATGCGTGCGTGTGTGCGTGCATACATACATAGATATATGAATGTAAGCATTCATACAAGCATACATACATACATACATACATAAATACATACATACATACATACATACATACATACATACATACATACATACATACATACATACATACATACATACATACATACATACATACATACATACATACATACACACACACATACATACATACATACATACATACATACATACATACATACATACATACATAATACCTAATATGGATCTGTAAGTGTGTCACTTTCATCAGTGCTGGCACTCCATTTTACGAGTTCACTGCCGCTTATCTTGATTTCTGCGTGTTTTTATACCTACGATTTTAAGCGAAGTACTTTAATCATTCCCACACACCCTCATCCTCCCTTCGTCACGCCAAGGAGGTTCTCTTTGTTTGCTCGAATCTTCTTCTTCTTTTCGTCTTCGTCTTCCTCCTTCTCCTCCTCTTCCTCATCCTCCTCATCCTCCTCCAAAGTGTCAGCACCGCTAGAAGAACTTTAATCGTGCAGAGTCTGTGCAGCAGATACTTGCAGCAGCGCGGCTTCCGTCATTTGCCTCCTGCACAGAAGTAGTCCCCCCTTCCTGTGCGCTTGTTCAGTGGCAAATAGCAAAGCCACCGACTTCGTGTAGGCAATAATAGGAAGAAAATCACTTTACCCGTACTCACACTTTCGTCATTCAAGCATCTAGTTTACGAAAACTTCGTAATCTGATCTGTGCTTTATTTTGTAGACGCTCTCGACAACCTTCTTTTGATGGTTTCAGTTTACCTGTTGAAAAAGTAGGGAAAAACACTGAAGTGTGACGTGGCGTGGGATGTGAGTTGATCTCATTTCTTTCATCTAATCGAAAAATTTCAACAGCGTTTTATCAGAAGAGAACAACAAATTCGATATGACCAACTTCATTTATTTTTTGACGGACATTTGTAATATTAATAACTCTCTATTTCACGCAAAATTTTATTTCTTTAATACAATTTTCAGAAAATAAAATCGTTATTTCTCTAAACATTGATTTCTCTTAGTCATGGAGAAGGAATATATTCTCTGTAAGTTAGGAACCGCATTTTTATATGATAGAAAAAATTTCAGGAATAGAATCGTTAGACAGTGTACTATATAGAACATATTTCCTTTTTTGAACTCAGGAAACCTCCGTCACTGCTCTGTTTGTTTTGTTGGTCCAAAATTTTAGTTATCGATGTGTTGTTATAAAATGAATGCATCTTCACATATAGTCAATAATTAAATCCTTAAATACTTCTGTCGGGTAGCCACATAGGCAATTCAGATTTTGTAACCTTCAGGAACAATTAATAATCAACGTTGTCTGTTTAAGAGTTCATTGAATAGTTGAAACCTCAACATTCACAACCACAGATATCAGAATATAGTGAAACGTGAATGTAAAACAAGTTTACAATCAACACCTTAGACGTACGAGAAGGTTAAAGCAAGAATTTTCTTGTTTAGTCTGCAAAAATCTGGGCTGTATAAGTGTCGGAGAAACGGCGCGGCCAACTGCAACCTTCTGGAGATGTCTATGAATGGTTCCTCCTAAGCACCTCAGTATAGCTACCTTTTAGTGTCCCCTGACGATCGGGCGTTTTATCTCTCGACCGATATGGGAGCAACTTGCATTGTTCCGAGCTTCAGAATAGCTAAGAGATAAGATAATTTGGGACGCATTCGAGCTGACATTGTCCTGGTAATAATGACAGAATACTATCTCCTTGCGACACACACACACAAACACACACACAAACACACACACACACAAACACACACACAAACAGACACACACAAACAAAGACACACACACACACACGCACACACATATATACATAGTTGAGTCCAGAAATTTAGTCTCATTTACGTAAACATTTTATTAAGTGCTTGTTAATATCCGGTTCAAACAACTGTAAAATCAACACGCCCAGTTACCAAACACACAAAAATAAAATAAGGAAGCTATTCCTTTTACTTTATGTGGGTGTTAAAACTTTTTTCTCTTCGTTAAATGAGAGGGAAAATATTCTGACAAGTTTTTGAATATGTAGAGATAATGTACACAGGTTTAGTGGATAAAAGTCACTTGAAAGGTCAAGAAGTAGTTGGAAAGGCATAATTAAAGATAACTTGTGACCATGAGATGGGCTGACGTAAACTGGGGTAGAGTAAGACGTTAGGCCTTTGCATATTATCATATTTTGAGTTTCTAACGCGGTGTGAAAATTCTTGGCTTCTAGCGTCTAAAGGAGGACTTCTTTTCATTGGACGGTTTCTTCCAATTCACTGCAACCAGCAAGACTTAGGTGGTGGGTTAATATAATATAATATAATATAATATAATATAATATAATATAATATAGCAGTATTTTTAATTATATTAACTTGTCAACGCCGGTCCCAGTGGCCGCGCGGTCTAAGGCTTGGGTCTGCAGCCGCTTGCTTGCTGGGATTGTGGCTTCGAATCCCCACCGGGGGCAAAGTTGTTTGTGTTTATGACTGTTGTGTATTGTCAGGTAGAGGTCTGTGCGTCAAGCTGATCACTCGTCCAGAGAAGTCCTACTGAGTGTGGTGTGTCTAAATGTGTTTGTTTGTGAAGCCTCGATAATGAGGAGGCCTTAGCCCACAAGGGCTGCTGCGCCATGGAAAAAATAAAGGTGTAATTTGAATTTACCTAGTTCATAATAGGATCAAGGCGCGAGCTTTTGTTAACCCGATGGTGAACCTTCGGGCTACAGGCAAATGAGTGAGTAAATTGAGCAGCTGGGCAAATATTACCTTATATAAAATAACTGCGTATATTAATGTGCAGTTACTTTATCTGTCTCACCTCTGACGCGTCGCGACATCTCTGCTGTCCGAAGTCCAGGCAGCTTCGGTTGTTCCACAAAGGGCAATTGTTCTTATGCACTGCGAAAACTTTATACGGTTCTCCGCTGATGCAAATTTCTGGAGCGCCAGTTCTTTCATTACGTTATCCTGAGTGCTTTCTGCAATTACCAAGTCAGATCGAGAGGGCTGAACTAACAGGAAAGAGTCTCGGAGAGTACGGGAGAAATAAACCGTATATCTTGAATCTCGTTCTCTTACTTTGCCACAGAATTCTTTCTTACTCCGTTGCCTTGGGTTCTTATGATCATCGTTCCATTGTTTTCCCAAATTATCTCTAAAAATAATACGTTACACTACCTTACTTCCTTCTGGCAAGCACATTACTAGCTATCTCTTCTTGTAGTCATTAGTGCTGCACTGCAAGAGAAAAAGTAATTCACTTATTTCCTTCTTATATTACTAACCACAGAATATGTCGTTGAAGAAAAAGGGAAATGTACAATATTATTGCAGGAACCATATTGTTTTAGTCTACTTACTCCGAAGAAGATTACCTTTATCCAAATTAACAAAGGCACAACACAATTATTTGTACACGAACAGTAGCGTCTGTATGCTTGGTATAACCACAGACGTTTTACCCTGACACTCATTTAGGCAATAACACTGCTGCCGTTCCAGAACAAAATATGAGTGCTCCTTTACTAGTTAAGAAACTGTCTTTAGACAGCCTGAATGCAGTTATTGCAACACGTAGTGGTGTTAGTGAAGCAGCGTCATGGTACAGTTAATGAAGATGATAGAATCAGGGAAGAAGATTTTAAACAGTGTAGAGAGAGAGATTCCAACTTACTCAAACGTGCATCGTACACGAGGTATGGCCCGCGGTCGCATCTGTAAACTACACATTTATTTATTTATTTATTTATTTATTTATTCATTTATTCGTTCACTCATTCATTCATCCATTATGTTGTCTGTATTACGGCAAGTCCTTAGCTTCTTCCAAAGAGAGATCTCCGCAGAGGGAAATCTAGTGCTTCCTCTTTCAGTTTCCAGTATCCTCTTGTTTTTAAGGTCATCAATAGCTGCCTACGTCTTTTTCCTCCTCTTCCTATCACTTCTACCCTTCCCTATCCTGCCTTCAAGAACGTATTTTAGACGGAAGATACTACGAAAGATATGACCAATCAAGTTAGCCTGCCTCTATTTTTATCCTACGTGGGATATTCCACCTCTTTGACACAAAAATTTAGGCAGTTAGGTGTAACGCTTGTTGTGGTCTTTAAATATGTGGCCCGTGAAACAGCCAACAATAATAATTGTGGCCATTTGTAGAATAAAAAATTGTCTGGATCCCCTTCCATTGTGATAAATTGCATTACACTGCGGTATTTGAAGTCATGCCTAACTACGTTGCATTCCTGAGCTCTGTACACCCTTGTCAGCCACGCATTTCAAGCATCCCTGAATTTTTACTTTTATCCAGTTTTTGCAAAAGAGTATTTGATTTTGTGCAAACCGCCCGCTACTCTGCGTCTTATACACGCAAATTCGGTGACTTCCTAACCTGCATTTGCTGCATCACAGACCTAATGAAATTCAGAGTTACTCTTTCTTTCCCTCTCTACCAGCTACGTTTTTGTGGTGCTAATTTTCCTGAGGCTTTTATAATGTATAATCGTGTTTTATGACCAAATTTATTAGTACACATTTTGTGTTTCGTGAGAAACAGGCAACTAAGTTAAGTTTTCATTAGTATCTGCTACAATGGCAGGGGTTTCCCTAAACCGCGCTTCTGAAAGTCGGAGGAATTTTTCAGGGTCTAGTGTAGCGCAAGAACCAAATTTTTAAATATTTGTTACATGACACTGAAATTTCTCTGGATT
Organism: Coptotermes formosanus; assembly: GCA_013340265.1. Taxonomy (NCBI): domain Eukaryota; kingdom Metazoa; phylum Arthropoda; class Insecta; order Blattodea; family Rhinotermitidae; genus Coptotermes; species Coptotermes formosanus. The sequence continues at coordinate 23,909 of BLKM01012015.1, forward strand.
AGCCCTTTAAGATGTGGTTACTATATATACCACCAGGTGTAACAGCCAAGTTCTACATTTTGCCTGCGCAGTGCTTTTGTAACTTTTTCGTCTATCTCAGAACAAACAGCAGTTAGCTCCCTAAACAGCATTAACTGGTTGGTTTTTATAACCGAGACGAAGCCTGTTTACTGCTTGGTAGGAACTGAATCTTTAATATAATTGAGTTAAACCCTGTCCTTTAAAGAGCCGTTAGTCGCCGTCGTCTCATCATAGAGGCTCGGATTCGATCCCACAGGAGTCCATGTGAGATTTATGGTGGAAAAGTGACAGTGGAACAAGTTTCCCTCCCAGTACGCCTCTTTTTCCGTGTCATTATTCCACAAATGCTCCATACTCTTTTTTATTTACACGCTGCTCTTACAAAAAGGACAAAGATTCGAAGCCTGGGAAGCTTCCATAGAGCAACGGTCTTGCGAAATTCGGGAGAACTGTATAGAAAAATACTTCCTTATTCTTAAAATTTTAAATATTTTCAAAGAGGACAGTTGAGTGCCTTTCTTTGCAGTGATTATAAATTCAGCTTCTAACGAATATTCCTGTTTCTTGGAACTACCTAATGTAAGTGTAGCCTCTAACTGAGGCTTCAATAATGTACATAAATGCCTATTATCAATGCAGTCCAGTTCCTTACAGATGAACATGTGCATTGTATGTCGATCCCCTCCTTTCCGAGTACCATAACGAAGGCTTCACCGGTTGAGAATTTAGTAGCATAATGTCCCCATTAGCGTGTTAGTGGTCAGTTCTACAGGAAGACCATCATTCTGTTGAATCTCATAAGGACACCGAAGTTCAGGAGGGGAATTCAGCCACAGTATTCAAGATCAGATTTAAAGTATGGCAGGGTAAATTTTCTTTGATTCTAGTCACGATTTCAAGAATTTAGGAGCCAGACATTTTTGTTTCTACAGGGTCATTTTATAAGGAATAACAAGTTTAAACCCGCTACTATTTGCCCTACTATTCCTCTTTGTGTGCCTGATAAATCAAAAGATATTGGTGCACAATGGGAAAATTTTTTGGAAATGATAAAATTTGAGATTTAAAAAATCCCTAAAAGTACATGAAATCAAAATACAAAGCCTTAGCAACATAAAGAAACAGAAATTCTCGTATTAAAATCAGTGTTAAAATTCAAATAGAAGCAAAATTAACCCGAGCCGTACTGCAGACACAGCAATCCCTGAAGTTCTGCTCCCCTTACGTTTCGCTCCGTCTTTGCACGCCGATCGCCTTACTCCTACACATTTTCGTATTACACTAAATTGATTTCTGTAATTACACTGCTCCTTGGTGGCAATGTGCGAGCACTTTAGAAAACAAATGCTCGTTTTCAAACAAAAAACAGACATTAATTCACAATATGAGCTTCGGAAACTCTAGTTTATTTTCGTAGTCCTTCCCTCTTCTACCTACATGCTCACAGCAGGTGTAGAGGGTTTTCGTTTTCACTTGATCACACTGAGACACACACCACATTCGGTAGGACTCCTCTAGACGGAGGATCGGCCTGTCGCAGAGACCTCTACCTGACAACACAGACACTGTACAAGAGAAAAAACATCCATGCCTCCAGTGGGATTCGAACCCACGATCCCAGCAAGCGTTCGGCCGCAGACCTACGCCTTAAGCCGCGCGGCCACTGGGATCGGCCAGAAAATTTATGTACCAAGACAAGATATCGAGGCGCCACGGCGACCTGGCACCCCGAGATTTCTCAGCCTCATTCTGAACATGCAAACAGTAAGTTCTACCGAAAGCTGTGATATCCACTCGCAAGATTTCATGCCTTCACAGTCCTCAAAACGAAAATCTTAACACGTTTTTGCGGGTACATTTTAAGCCTGCTTCTTGTGATAATTATATAATCCATCCCAAGACGTAATGAAGTCAGTATTTAGACAAAGTCACGCTTATTGGCGTATATTAAATGGGAAACCCCAACAATGTACGAATAAGCAAGAAGGTACGCACAATATGCTTACTTTCATTGCATTAAATGCCTACATGCAGCAAATTACCACTGCTTAGCCCATGATGTGGTTGCTGTCCTAGTCCGTACAGTAACGCACATTCTTTCGTTAAAATTAAAAGCAGCATTGAGATTAAATTAAAAAATTAAACTCTCCTCATCCAATTTTATGATAAAGTAAATGAATATTTTATTGGCATCCTAAAATTGTGTTCAAATACATGCACATCGCTTTAACAGAGTTTCTTTTAATATTTTATAATATACTCGTGTTTATCTACCTTCTGTTAGATCCACGGTTAGGAACAAAAAGTATGAAGGGACATTTTTATACATCCTAGCCGCAGATTAAAAGAAACAAAGCATTACACTACCGAATTTGGAAAACATGGTTATATGTATTCATCGTCTGTCTCTCATTTATTTTATGATCAACAAATTTACAGTGAAAATGATAAGAATTTTCAGGCCTCAATATCCTTGTTGCAAAATTTCTAACACGTCATACTTGCAATTTGTCAAACAAGTACACCTTACACCACTCTATGTAGTCAAGTTGCCAAGGCAATGGCTAAGAGACAAAGACAGTGAAAGAACTCCTAGCCACTCTTCACAAGGATGTAGTCACTCAGCTACTCAGCTCGTGCCTGCACCCCACAATGAGGCACACGAACCGAATCCGCACTTCTTTATCCAAACTATAAAGATGTATTCTAATATTATCCTCATACGAATGCACATGTCCTTGTAGTGATCTTCCCTTCGAAGAAGCATATTATTTCAGTTCTATACTTACAACCTGAAGACAGAAGCAGCATGGTGCTTCGAAAGGCTGGTAGCCACCTACAAATCTACACATTGCCAGATCCCAGAAGACTACCATATGGGCGTTATTCAAACTTAAACCCTCAAATATTATGTTGTCTCTTTACCTTTAATTTCTTAAATTTTATAGACTTAGCGAGTTGCATACCTTTTCATAATACCCTCTGTTTAATCACTTCATTATTATCTTGTGAAAATTTCAGTAAATGCCCCGTGATAAGTGGGCCCCTGTCACCACGGCATGGCACATCCTCAGGTTGCAGATGGAGGAACAGCCCCCAACTATGGCGGGTAGCTGCGAACATATTGAATAAACAGTCGCCGACTGCCGACGAGGGATGGTTTTCCAGCTTGTGGGTTGATCGAGGTGCTAACAAGTACTTACCGTAAAAAATTACCATGTTAGGAAACATTTCACAAGGCCTCGAGCCTCGACTGATTTTTGGATTGATCTGGTTCAGGATAGGCACAGGAGGAGGGCTGTTGTGAATGAGGTAATGAACCTTCGAATTACATAAAATAAGGAGAATTTCTTGATTAGCTGAGGACCTGTTAACTTGTCAAGAAAGACTCTGCTCCAAGGAGTCAGTGAGTTTAATAAATGCCTTTCAAAATTAACAAACACTACGCTACATATTATAATGCGTGACAATGACAAAAGTTTAAACAAACCAACAGTGAACTAAGTATACACGTATTTCGCAGCTTCTACGTTCACTACTTTACGTTGTGCCAGATGTTGATATCTCGGTGTCCCAGGAAGGCTGTGGCTTGGCTCTCACGTTTTCAGGAATATAAAGTGATGTTTACCGTTCCGACCACGACAGAAGTGTGTAATATCCCAGCAGACGTAGTCGTAGGTGGGGTACTCTAAGCGTAACAAAGCAAGACGCCTGGCGCCGGAGTAGCGTCGTGACAACAAAACCTTCCCCACGCCAGCGTCCAGTGTGTAACAAGGGTGTAGTTTATTTAAAATTCTGATGTAATTCACAGCGCTATAAAAAAAACAGTGCGCAGGGGTTTCAAAAACAAAATTTTCTTGTTTAAAATCAGTGGTAAATGTATCTACCACCTGCTATAACCCTGATAATCTCTGCATTTTGTCACAAATTTTCTTAATTCCGTTTGATTCTGAATAGAAACAGCTATTATGTTCCCACGCAGCATTAACCATTTGGTTTTCCTAATTCGTGTCATTGCGACGCTGGCGTTTAAAGGGTCAGATCAACTTTCGGGATAAGAAAGCTTACAGAAACCAAACTTGCCGACGTTTCGGGATACACTACATTTGCCATCTTTTCAAGGACCAGCAAATTTAACCTTTTAAAGCCTAGCGGTAAGTTTACGTACCACCAGTTTTAACATTAAAAAATTCTACGTGGTGCCCACATTGCCTTTATGTGTTTTGTACGGATCTCAGAACAAACAGCAACTTTTGCCTTATAAAACATTAAGAGACTGGTTTTTATAACCGAAGTGGAGAGTGTTTACAGCGCGGTACGCACTGAGTCCTTATATAAAACAGATACGCTTCGTCTTTAAAGGGTTAAACATCCTGACGGTGACAACTCTCATAACTGTAGTAAGGCAGCCGAACATTCATTATTTTAAGCGACCTACGCCCAGTCAACGCAAGCAACGGTTGTGTACTTATCATGGAGACGTACTGTGTTTTCCGAGAGGTAGGAAATTGATACTTGCTAGAAATTTACATGAAGATAAGTCTTCAAATGGCGGAGATGACAGGCAGCAGCACTGAGTGAGGTAGAATATCTAAGACTGCAAGGGTTAATTGATTGACAAAGAAGAAAGGAGTACTTCTGAACACGCATAATTAAACCATTCAATTCGATTTCTTTCATATTCTTCCCGTTCTTTCACAAAGTACCAATAATGCTACATCTTGAATGTTACGGAATTCTGCAAGGTGACACCACATAGTGTGAAAACACTTATAGTAACTTCCACCCAAATTATTTCTTCCTGAAAGTGGAGTCAGCAATTTCAGCGGAAATTTTGCTACCCACCCGCCAAAGTAAATGGTGTCACATCCAGTAACACCGTAATACTGTTTTATTCACCTATTTTTAAGCCACAGACGTCATTCACATTTAATATTGTCCACTAAGGAAAAAGCAAACAAAAATGCGTGAATGAGTGGCGGGATCATAAAAAGAAACACGAATAATCACAAACAGCAATACGTGAAATTGCAAACACCAATGTGTATAATCAAAAACAGCAATATGGCTACTCATAAACAGGAATATATATATATATATATATATATATATTCAGAAAGAGCAGTATGTATAATTGCACATAGCAAGATGTACAATCACACGCAGAGGTATGTATAATTACGCACAACAATATGCATAATCACACGCAGCTCTATGTATAATTACGCACAACAGTATGTATAGTCACAGGCGACACTACGTATAATTTCAGTTTATTCAAATACAACCATTCGCATTCACATGGCGGATGGCTGTGCTTTCCCAGAGTCGCGCTGGATGTGTTAAGACATGCCATATTCATGGACTTTCTACGCGGTTTCCTTCAACTCAGCATAAATTTGAAATGAAATGATGATTGGTTGGAATTATTTACGAACATGCTCTCATAATGGTCGGAATGTAAGATACGAAACCGTGCATTTTGTTTAAAAGTTGCTGGAGGGGGGAGAGGACATGGGCAATCTGTCCGAAGACAAGAGAGGACTATTTGCTTTTATGATGATAGGATGACAAAACAAGGGTGCTAATGAGTGTCACGCAGGTACAGTACAGACCAGAAGTATATTGCACTGTCAGGACAACCACCGCTTCGAATCGCGCCTCTCCAAGCACCTTTGCGTATTTATAACATTTTATTCAACAATGTTGTCCGCAGCAGTGTACTGAACGGTGAATTTCTAGATAAAGCGAAGTAATGAACTGTGGTGCATGTGGAAGGAACCAGAGTGCACTAATTTGAGGTATTAGATATCCGCTGGAAGGAACTGAGCAAAAATAGGAACTCACTCAGTTCTATCTGTGCGCTGATGTCTAAACACATCGTCAGCTTGGCAGGGCATGCAGCACGTATAATGGGCATGATTATAAATTAAAAAAAAATTAGCAAGAAGTCATGAAGTCCACACGGAATAGGCACCAGTAGAAAGTAGCATAACAATCAAACTAACAGTAAGCAGCATTTTTACACCGTCAACATCACTTTATTTGTATTAATAATAATCAATCACATTACTTCATAGCGACATGTTTCGACTATTGTAAGTTATCTTTCGTCTAACTGATGCTGCAAAAATGCAACCATATAAAAATGTATAAAAATATAAAAATTTATGTGTCAATTTGGAATACGATCTCATTCTTACAACGTAAAGTATCTTTTTTCTTTTTCCTTATTAAGTTACCTGAAGATGACGCGCAGTAGTTGAAACATGTCGCTATAAGATGGTATGATTAATTGTTGTATAACAATAAATTTGTGTTGACGGTGTGAAAATAGTGCCAATTATTATACATACACAGCGGAATGCCAACTATTGAAACCAAAGTGTAAGTTCAACAGGAAGTCGTCTTCTGAACTGAACTGTCAGAGTGGCAAGCTACAGTGTCACATAAATAAGGTGGTCACAGCAGGGCTGTCACTGCAGCGACTACACTATGGCCGGACGACCCTGTTCAATTCCCGCCAGACTCACACACACTGTTGTCTTTGTTACAACTACAGACGGTGCAAGGGATCAGGGTCTCTTTCCCAGCAGAAGCAAGCAATTTTCCTTTTCTACAAGTCGTTGGGGCCAGGTTTGAAAACCATACAAAAATAAGTACTGAGGGTTATGGACCCACGGATAACGAAGTCGAGCTTAAGCCTGGCCATTCACAACCACGGGGTTCCGAGGTTAAGAACACGTGGATTTACATCTTCATCCCTCCATACGCCATCATGAAATGGTGTTTAATTTAGCCCAGTTACCACTTTGCCTTCCCCTCTGTTTGCATACCTGTTTTATGGAGGGCACCAAACCCTATTAATAACTGGGTAAAGACGGTTTGTTAACTGTTGAAAGCCTAGCGGTAGCTTTACGTACCACCAGGTTTAACTTTAAAAAATTCTACGTGGTGCCCACATTGCGTTTATGTGTTTTGTACGGATCTCAGAACAAACAGCAACTTCTGCCTTATAAAACATTAAGAGACTGGTTTTTATAACCGAAGTGGAGAGTGTTTACAGCGCGGTACGCACTGAGTGCTTATATAAAACAGATACACTTCGTCTTTAAGGGGTTAATCAACTTTGACGCGAACCTGACCCCTTTAATCTACCGTCAAGGTTAAGAAGGTGTGGAGCCATGCCTCTACCGTTCCGTAAGGGTTAATCACATAGTGATTAATTCAGTAGACAGGCAACATTATTTTAACATTACAAAAAGTGTTATTCCACAAAATGTGTGATTTATTTTTGAATAGCCGAGTAGCTGTTTGCTTGACAAGAACGGAAAGACTCCATGGAAACAGTGAGCATGCAGGGAAGATATCCTGTTTCAGCACTGCTAACATGCAGTCAACACCTGACAGTTCTACTAAATCAATAAAATCTTCTTTCGCAGACGGAAACACGACCCTTCGGTATAGCATGTGTTTAAACGACGCAACAAATATTTAATAAAACGACAAATTGAGCGTCCAGATTAACAATTCACGCGTTTTATTAGTGGTTACACGAACACGCACCGATCGTTCTGCTACGTACAGTGCAAAATGGACTTCGTTCCTCGTTAGAGAACTTTAAGATTACAGTTCACTGGGACGCGGTAGGCTTCCTTCAAATGCGACTTAGGAACTTACAAACCATAAGCCCGTAACACGTTAGAATTTGTGTTCAAAGCACAAATTGGTAGATGCTAGTGTACGTTTTGTTCGTTATGTAAAGTTTAGAGTCACAGTGCAGATCAAACGATGGTGCTCCTTTGTTTGAAGGAATAATGCGCCCCTCCCCCACTTCACTCATTCGATCTTAAGATACTCTTAACGTCATTTACCTTTACGATCGAATGTGCAATGAAATAACCCACATAAGCGAAGACTTGTGCTTTCAGTTCGACAAGAGTGTTATTATAAAGTACACAGCTACTAATATTTCTGAACACCACAAAAACTGTAATTCTCCTAAATAATATTCAAATTCTCATCTCATACCCGCCAAAGGACACGTTTTACCTCCATGGATATCAGTCAGCAGCGAGTGATATTAGAAACACAAACATTCAAAACATGACAACAAGGTATGGAGTTTTAGTGTTACGTGCGATGGTAGATATACGAGATCCAATGGCGGGTTGCAGTACGCGTGTTTGAGGCACTATACTACAAGGCGGGTTTAATTCCCGATGGGGTCATTGAGATTCTTCTTTGACTTAATTCTTCCGGCCGCACTATGGCTCTGGCGTCGACTCAGCCTCTAATAGAAATTAGTATCTGGACGTAAAGGTCACATGTGCGTCGGGCTGACAACTTTGCCACCTTAATGAGTCGATTGTCTAGAATCCTGGAAGCCTCAGTCACCTGGAGTCCTAAGGAACCCTACAGGGATAGCTTTTACCGATGTGGTTTTAAATCGTTAATCTATTTTTCTGTATTCAAAGAAAAACAGAGATCTCAGATTTTAATTTATCGTCATTCAATAGAAAACGCTACGATCAGCATAAAAAATTTATTTAATATTCGAGTAATTTCATGGAGCACAGTCTTATTAAGCCACCTATTTTTGTTCACATATGATTTATGTTTGTCTCTTTCGGTAGCAGTGGCGAAGGTCTAGCGGAAGTGTCCTTCCGCTAGACCCGAACTCCGGATCAGGGTTCTCCACTGTCGAGAACTTGAGGATATTTAAATTCCAAACAGAGAAAGAAGCTTATACTGAACAGAAAATGTTACGTCAGGAAGCGATTATGACATGATTTAATACTGTATACAGGCACTTGCTTGAAGCAAGTGAATACAGTCACAAGTCAGTCAAGCAGCCGGTGCCCCGTCCTTCCGACAAGTCAGTCAAGCAGCCGGTGTCCCAGTCCTTCGCACAAGTCAGTCAAGCAGCCGGTGTCCCAGTCCTTCCGACAAGTCAGTCAAGCAGCCGGTGTCCCAGTCCTTCGCACAAGCCAGTCATGCAGCCGGGTCCCGGTCCTTCGCACAAGTCAGTCATGCAGCGGGTGTCCCAGTCCTTCCCACAAGCCAGTCAAGCAGCCGGTGTCCCAGTCCTTCCCACAAGCCAGTCAAGCAGCCGGTGTCCCAGTCCTTCCCACAAGTCAGTCAAGCAGCCGGTGTCCCAGTCCTTCGCACAAGTCAGTCATGCAGCGGGTGTCCCAGTCCTTCCCACAAGCCAGTCAAGCAGCCGGTGTCCCAGTCCTTCCCACAAGTCAGTCAAGCAGCTGGTGTCCCAGTCCTTCACAAAAGTCAGTCAAGCAGCCGGTGTCGCGGTCCTTTCCGAATAAAAGTCAGGAACGTCAGTGCTAGCGTCAACATGCTCCTTCACAATCCTACTTTGGAAGCTGACAGTCGCTTAGGTGTTCAGTAAACTTCCCATTTATAGTAGTTGAGGCTCATTGTGATATTCATAAAACTCGTCAGTTGAATCGAGTATAATTGATATAATAAGAAACGCATATAACGTATATTTTCGTTACTGATAAACGCACCTAAATAGAGAAGACAATTATATTTGTGTGCATTAGCATGAGGATTCTATGTACTGATCTGTAAGAAGAACATAAAGTTTGATAATAACACATAATTTAATACATAAGAAAAGCAAATTTTGTTTACAAGCAAAAGTAAAACCTTATTACAGTGCATGATTTAGAGATTATTTGACCATGGAAGTTGTTATGGAATGGAAATGAATGTGGGAAAAACTCAGGGGATGAGAATATCAAGGCAACCGTCTCCAGTACAAAATATGACAGATAGATAACAGTTGGAGAATGTGCAACATTTCAAGTATTTGTGTACCAAGATAACAAATGATGCAATGTGTGCACGTAAAATTAAATCCAGGACCGCCATGGCAAAAGCAGTATTCAACAAGAAGAAGAATCTTTTCACCAGCAAAATGGACTTAAATTTAAGAAGGAAATTGGGTAAGGGCTGCATTTGGAGCACAGTCTTGTCTGGTGCGGAAACTTGGACACCTCGGAAAGTAAATCAGAAATAACTGAAAGTTTTGCGATGTGGTGCCGGAAAAGGATGGAGAAGATTAGTTTGACCAATCATGCGAGAAATGAAGAATTATTGCGAAGAGTCAAGGAAGAAAATAATATCCTACCTACAATAGAAAGAAGGAAGGCTGACTAGATTTGTCACATCTTGCGTAGGAACTGCATTCTAAAACACATTATTGAAGGAAAGATAGAAGCAAAGATATAAGTGGTGGGAAAACAAGGTTGAAGAAGACGTAAGCAGCTGCTGGATGAGCTTAAGGAAAGACGCGATACTGGAAATTGAAAGAGGAAGCACTAGATCGCACTCTGCGGAGAACTCGCTTTGGAAGAAACTACGGACCTCTCGTAAGATAGCCTACGGAATAAAAAAGCAGACGCACAAACAAGCAACATGCACACCGTGCGTTTCGTGACCTGACATTAGTACTTCCGGAGAGACGTCAAGGTAGAAATTCCACCTGGACCTCGGTCCGATTCTCAACGCAGAGAGCTACGGACATTTGAAGCTCAATAATTACTTCGACCCAGTTACATGAACAGATCTGTAGGCTACGTTATTCAATTTATGATATTTTCCGAAGGGGCCAATTTCACTGCCTACAGGAATTTCGACCTTTTTATGAGCCGAATTTCTAAAGACCCAATATGAACACTGACCTTCTTATAACGGAGTATTTCCAGTCTTATCTTGCATTCGGCACCAGCGAGGTAAGTCTTTATCCTCATGCCTTAGGGTTTTTACTCCTCTTAGATGACAGGATGTCGACTGAAAGTGTGATAATACAAAAAACTGCACAGTTGTTCGGACGTGGAAAATCGGAACTTTGGTTTTCTGAATTCGATTGGCTCAAGTATGAAATCCCAATGTACTGACAAGACCAGAAAACACCCTGTATATCGCTCTATGTCACAAGCTGTGCCTATTTTTTATACCGTACACATTAAGAAGAAGATTAAATTGAAATGGGTGTATATTAGCATTTACTTCTGCAGTTTACCTGTGTCAAACCGGCCGAAACTGAATTGGAAAGTCTGCATTTTAAAACAGGAATACACCACGGGGTTACATTTTTGACTGGGGCGTATATCAGCACTGGTGTGTGTACGCTTTCTTTCTCTATCCTCAAACAAACAGAAATGTAATTCTTATATTGCTAGTGGCTGCAAATCTGGATTCTCTATTCATACTTTAATGACTTTCTTCGTCTCATCCCTAGCTTTTAGACGAGCACCGCAAAGGGCGGACTGTCGAAAAGCCAGGGAGATGTTGTTTTAAAAAGTGCCCTAAGACCTCCTGATGTTGTAAGTAGAACACTGGCACAAAGCCAATTGATATTTCAGCAAAAATTTGAAGGGATCGTACGTACTGTACTAGGCTGCACTGTACACATTTCTCTGTGACTTACTGCTACTTTATGACATCTAAGGGACCCGTCACCTCGATATCAGTGAATATTCACGCTATGAAGTTGGGAAGTTCTGAAGAAAGCTACATTTCCACTACATCGTTGGGTTTAATAGACTGAAGTGACTCTACGCACTGCTGCCTTATACACAGAAGCTACTAGCTTCTTTCAGCAACAGAGGTTACTGCAATACCGACTCAAATATACATTTCTTTGCCAATTATCGCTTCGATTTCTGGTGAAATTGTTAACGACTTTTAACATGCGCGATTTAAATCTTCCGCCGCCTGTAAATGAGGTCTTCGTTCTCCTCGGATGTTATGTAGAGTAGATTTGTAGTTAGTTACGGCGTTTCGGGACGACCTATGGCTTCAATCTTCAATGGTCAAGCAGTACAAGGAAAACTGCACTACTTAACCCTTGAAGATGGAAGAGAGAGAATATTCCGAAACGTCGGTAAATAACTATCAATCCACGCTACGTAACATCCCAGCAGAAGGACAGGTCTAATTTATTAACATACATAACAACAGGATGACGTATCCCATTAGCCATATGACAGACCTATTTACGGTCGCAACATACGGTGTATGGAGCGTCAGAGCTTAAGGACTGTAAACAGCAGCTTATGTCCTCTGAACCGGATAAAGCGAGTGACAAAACTGTTCCACTCAGAATTTATGACGAAAGGCAGAAATATTAGAGGGCTGTTGTATTACAGAAATGGCGAAGAAAAGTGTCGTGCCCCCAGTTCCAAAGGTGGGTGGCGGGTTCACTTAATACAACAAGCTCATATACAAATTTACTTAAATAAAACAAAATTATTATTTGAATTTTACTTCCCGACATGTTCACCAGCTGGGGGTGGTGATGATGGTGGTAATGATAATACTAATTTTCATTGTAAAATTTACCCAAATAGTTAAAAAATTTCTGCTTAATTACATTTGGCAAAAGTATTTTATTAATGAATTATATTACTTAACAGGTTACATTTCTTTTAGTAGTCCTTCCCTCTTCTACCTATTTGTTCACATTAAGTGTACAGGGTTTTTATTTTCACTTGACCACACTCAACCACACACCACATTCGGTAGGACTTCTCTGCAGGAGGGACCGGCCCATCGCAAAGACGTCTATCGGACAACACACAAACACTGTACAAGGGAAAAACATCCACGCCCCTGGTGGGATTCGAATCCACGAACCCAGCAAGCGCTCTGCCTTAAACCGCGCGGCCACTGTGATCGGCTAGACGTTACATAACTAATACAGTTTAATGTGGCGCTGTGTTCCTGATCTGGTTCGACGGTCCGTGTGCGGCTTCTTGTTCATCAGAAGTTATTTTCCGGCCACGCCATGCGCCCTGCGTCTGACTGCATGGTGTGCTGGTAAGAAAAATTCTACGGGAACAGTTTTTATCAGATTCACTTACCGGCACATTTCATTAGTATTACGAAACAAAACATTAAAATTATTATTCACTAGCAATCACAAGTTCTGGGAAGAATATGCTCGTCTGTCTCTGCGTTATTTGATACACTGCATTTTATACCACTAAGACAATTAATTTCCCATAATCCTTCCCAAAAGTCCCACACATTTCTCATATAAGAAAGAGTTTTAAATAACAAGGTGACAAGCACCATGATAGCCCGAAGTTTATTCTGACACACCTATGCTCCACGTGGCACATGAGCAGCACGTGGTACCCACCAGACCTCCACATCGTCACCCTTGACATTAAAGCGTTTGATCCGCCGTGACACCAAGGACTCTTCTCGGCGCAGAAGAAATCTGTGTGAAGTGTCTGCAGGCTGGAGGTGACAGCTTGCCTCACGTCGGCATCTGCTGCAAATATCTTGCCAGACGGGGCTTTTTTTTTTGACTGTCCAAGGGGACGGAAGTTACGGAGAGTGACATCGAGACCGCAGGGAGGGTTTTCATAAATTCACATCTGTATGTCTTCAAGCAGTCTCACGTCCGGTTAGCAATATGGTGTCCAGACTTCTGGCCTTCTCTATGCGCTTCTGCTTTGTAAAGAAATACCATCTAGAAAATGTGTACTTTTGCACAGTCCAAAACACAACATTACATTTATGACACTGTAAGTCCGTCTTACTTCGAATATTGGCAACACAACCGGGTTGACCATATTCGTAGCGCAAAATAGAAAAATGTGCTAGAACGGCGTAAAAACACGAGTTAAATGAAGGTGCGTAAAAGGTTTAATCATTACTGGGGACAGCAACAGCGTCATTGTGGTACCTGCAGTTATTTACGAAAGCCGAAAAATAGGCTGAAGATAGAAAAAAATTGGAATGTCAAGAAATGTTAAGGAACTATAACGAGTTCCCTTCGGTGATATAGTTCCGACTCATATAACTACACGGGACAAAAGAAAAGGCGAAGCTAACACAGCTAATCGCGTAGACAAACACGTTTATGTGGCACTACACCAGGGGTACACAAATCCCGGGTGCCAAGCAGCCATGGCGACTACGTTTTTTACAATGGCGCGTGATATTTGCCGGTCTTTAGTATGGAACATGCGTCATGTCACCCTCCTGGTGCCCGGAATTTGTATACAGCTCCTAGACATTGTGGAAAATTTGTGTACCCCTGCACTATACATGGGTAGCATTACATAAATGAAGTTACTCTGCCTTATGGTGAGTAATTTTTGACCCACATCCAATGACCCTAACTGGTGTACCATTTCTTTTTTCTGTTGCGACTGCTTGTTTAACTTAACATATCCACTGTCATCAACAACACCTGCAGGCCACCTGTACATAAAATTGTTTTTACATTTCTATGTACAAACTCATGACGAACATGTACTTCATTAAAGGAAAACAAAATACACAACCGCAAATATCAAGATACACGCGTGATGTAAAACAGTATCCTTCCAGTCCAAAAACAACAGAGTTACAGCAAAAATTCCGTCTGTTCATATAACTCCTTCCTTCACAATTTCGTACGCTGAAGTTAATTTGCAAAATTATGCACAGAGCATGAGTCGCTGTGGGTTGAAGTGACCAGAAGATAATGTCGGCCCCACAAAGGGAAAACATTAATTTCAAAGTAGCTTCTAAATTAAATGTGCTTTTGAACAGACAGCTGTAACACTGCAAGGGTGTAATTTAATTCAAAGCGTGGGATGTGTCACAGCGAGGAGTTTAATTCGTTCTCTGCTTTATCAGAATATTCAGGACATGGACTCTCGGCCACATAACGACTCTAACACATGTTGATCACTATCGGATTAATTGAAGCTATGTGAAGGGATTTTAGTGCCCACGCACAGACGAATTCCACAATCTGAAGTTTTATATTCATCTAAATTACATTCAGATGTTCAGTTTATAACTGACTGTAAAGACACTATTTTTACGCTACATAGATATGGACTAAAATTTGTTTTAAAAACGATTTTCCTACATTGTAACTACTGTGTGAACAGATTCTGTGGGCAAAATGGGCAGAATTTGTAGGGGGTAATATAGGACACGTCAATCACACTCGCTTTAAAATTTTTTAATACAAACACTACCTCATATTGCAACCTTAGGAGGTAATTATCAGACATTAATTGTTATAAAAATACTTAGGTAAAATTACATGTGTGCATAAAATTGATAGGGTTTTGTGAGTGACAGTTGCTATACAGTATTTTCTTCTTCGTGTCACAAAGAGGATACATAAACTAAATGTTAAATGGGAATTTTAACTGACAAGGCAGGAGAAAATGTGATTTAAAAATTAGGATGTTATGATTTAAATGCCTGATAATATTCATATGTAGATATTTGTAGTACAGGACTCTAATGCAGTTAAAAATTTTAGTCTTTACTGGACCGGATAAGCTGAGGTTTTCCAACTCAGAAGTTGCACCTAATTCGTGAAAGTGTCGGATATGTTTTAGAATTCATAAAACACCCCACCAACCCCACAAATAGTAAAAAAATTAAATTTATTCTTTAATAAGGGACCCTGCTGCGAAGTTAGGGGTCGAAACGTGAAAACTTTCTCTCATATTTTCAAACCGGAACATTAATTACCGGTACATGTTCGTTACCGCGCTAAAAGTATCCTATTACTTTACGCTAAGTTGAGCAATGTGAATTCATGTATTCAGTTTATTGTACAAATTAAAGGCACGTTGTTGTTTACATATGATTTTAAACACGTAACTCCGAAGTGTTTCGGTAAAAGCACACCATCTTCAGGGGGCACAATATGCCAGGTTTGAAAGCAACTAGCAGTGACAGGCTACTATTCATGTGGTCCCACATCCTGCAGTAGGATCCGTTTTTGGTATCTTTTATGTATAAAAGGTAAAACTTGTACCTTACAAGTGGTAATGTTTCGAAACTTGCAGTCACATTTTATGATACAACACAATTAGTTGTGTCGATGACATAAATAACTATTTTATGTCTTGTACAAACACAACGGGATGTCTAAGGTTTAAAAAATGATTTAGTTAAGTTTCAGATAATTTAAAAAACACCTGAAGCGTTTTGTGTGTTATTATGTTTACCAATAAGCCATAAAATTAAAAAGTATTTCAAAACAAGTCGCTTCTATCTGATGTTTATTTAGATACACTTCTAAATCATACCGCCACGGGGACGGCTTGCGGTAAGCGCTGCGCGTACTACACAGTTAAAGTTACGTCATACCACCTTCTTCCCTCCAACACCCCCCCCCCTCCATGAAAGACAACTGTGTAAATTTAATATTACACATCCTCCGTGCAGGGTTTTATGTACGTCACTCTATTTACCACCAGCTACTGCACTTTACTTACATGACCTCCAACACATTTCGGCTGAGTTATCCAGCCATAAGCAGCTTGTGGCAAACCACAGAGTGGTAATTACAGTATACGTATGCTGCAGTTAGTATGTTACGTATGCAGATTTAAAAATATTCCAAGCTATGTCACTGACGCTACTATTTTCATAATGTATTTGATATATTAGCTGTCTTGTTCTTTTACATAGCTCAGTATTCAGACTTTCCCTCGCCTTCTTCTTCCACCTTTTATTTGCATTTTGCCCCTCATCGGCATCTCACCCTTTCTGTGCGTGTTTACTCTTATTACAGCAAATGGCTCTACGAAATGGAGTGACGTTTCTTCATAAAAATACAATATCTCATGCGGGATGGAATTTTGTACCCTACGTTTATTTCGAACAGCGCCTTCTAAAATTCTACATTGTGACGTTTTACTCAAATTTGTTGACAAATTCCAGTTTTGATTAAATAAGACAAGAATAACAGACACGTAACACGTGGTTGGCTTTGGTTACTATGTTCGTCATTGATGTTATGATTTGTGTGCGTGGTTGTTAATGTTCGAAATGTATCTCTGTTTATTCTTATGACCAGAGTCGCTAGCTTTCCTGTGGTTACCAGGTTTACCAGTTGTCTTATATTCAATGCGAGCTGCGATAGTGCAGTCTGTATAGCGACTTGTTATGGAATGGACGGTCGGGGATCGAATCCCAGTGGGATCGAGTCTTTTCGCAGACATCCATACCGACTGTGGTATCCACACAACTTCCTGTGCAATGGGCACCAGGGTTCCTTTCCGGGGGTTAACAGGCCGCGGCGTGAGGTTCACTATTTACTTCCATCTACGGTCGAGGTTAAGTATCAGTGGAGTTATGCTTATAATCCCTCTATACGCCTTCGTGGCGTGAATAAGGACAGTTTTACCCTTTTTTATTTAACCACTGCTCAATGAAGAAGCAGCGGGGGAGAAATTACAGCTTCACGATCCCTTTGGCTAGGCACTACATGATTATGAGCGGCCAGCCTCGCCTACCTACCGCTGTATTGCCGAGGAAAGGGTCCCCATGCCTACTGGACAGAAAGGTAAGCGAGACCAAGGCCAGTGTGGACACGCAAACCTGGGCCTGTCAGAAATAGAATCCTGAGCTCACAGCCATTCAGGAACTGAGCTGGTTCAGCCTCCCTTTTATTAGGCCTTTCGTTGATGTAAGTTCATGAAACTGACAAATAACCCCGAGTCATTTTTCATTTTGTTTACTGCGGGAGTGGGAAGATACTTGATAGGTTTCATATCCATTTGTCTTTTCTTTTCGGGTGACCTATGACTCACTGGTACTTGATAGAGAAAAGACATGATAACACAAAATTCTACTTGGCTGCCGTATTCTTTATTAGTTTTATGATAAATTACTTTCAGATGCTCAGTCTATCTTGTAGACTACAAAGCCCTTACAATCGCACGCCTTTAAAGTGTCTGTACAAAGAACAGCTGATATAGAAAGGAAAATGTAAATACTTCTAAATACAACTGTTACTGTGATCTGTGTTCTTCTGGGATATCAGGCGGTGTTATAAAAAACTGTTTACCGACGTTTCGGGAAAATGTATCTGTTCAATTTTCGACTGATACTTTGTCCCGAAACGTCGGTAAACAATCACCCCATAAGGCTGCGTAATATCTCTGAAGAAAGCAGATCACACTAACATGGCGGCGGAAGCCTGAATACCAAGTTACTCGTGTCAACCCAGAAGTAACTCATTTGAATTTCGACCGGACGTAAAAAATGCCACGTAAATTACCTGAACATGTATTCGATTTATTATACCAAGTAAATGCACATTATTAGCCTCGCATGGATGTTAAACACGCAGCTCCCACATGTTTCGATACAAACGTACTGCCTGCAGGGAGCACACTCTGCTGGGTTTAAAACCAACTGCCAGTGACAAGCTGCCATTCATAAGGTTCTAACGCATGCCGCTCGCTCCGATACACGACAAAGCATAAAGCATAAATCCCATCCAGCTTGGATTGAGATAAGCACTAGATGCTTGAACATGTAGCGCCACAAACTGTACCCTCATCTTCCACTGCCACCCACAACAACAATCGTAAGTCGCCTAAACCCTATTTATTATGTACGAGTAAGGTATACTTTAGTCAAAGAAGAAGATTCTTCTTCGATTGCTTGGCTCTTGAAGATTGGACCGAGAGGTTGTCCCGAAACGTCGGTACGGAATTACCATTCTACGCTGCGTAGAATCGCAGAACAGCGCAGATCTCATTTACTTCGCGGTGGAAGAATTAATTCGCAAATTAAACGTTATTCTAGTGACATTTTTAATGGTTAAACATCAGTTATAAAAACTATTAGCAGTAAGTATATTGTCACTTAGCCCACTTTAGAATTACATCTCTTGAAGTAAAAGTGTTGCTGTAGGTGAATGAAGTGGAAGACAAACAGCCCAATATTTGTAAATTCCCTATTGATACGTGCTGGAGCCCTGAACCCTGAGCAGGAGCATTTATTGTTACAGTCATGGTGACCCCTCACTCGCGCTTGTATTCAATTAGTTACAGTGCGCCATTTCAGACCTCTGTATTTATTTTCCCTCTATGTTGTTTAGTTCAAACCACTTTGCCTATTCACTACACACATGTAAACGTCACACAGTGTTTCATCACGTCTGTCTAAATGAGAAAGAGGAGCGGTTCTATCCGTAAATTTTTTGGGTAATGTTTTTTAGGCTTTAAATTGCTTTATTTCAATTTGGAGTCGATACATGTGGACACGTAGACGTGCGTAGGCACTTTATATGTTAAAACTCTGTGTGTAAATTTCAAACAGAGGATACGCTTCTTTGTATTTTTGCAAAAGCACAGAATATATATATATAATTCTGCATTTGTTTGATCACATTATGAAATAATGTGATACTCTGGCTTCGAACGATGAGATTACGAGTAAATAAGCAACTGGAAATTAATTAAAAATAAACTAATACTCTCTAAACTAACATAATAACCTTAAATTTGTCTGGAGTTACGGAGGAAAACTAAATCTCATGTACTTTAATCGAATTCTGGCCGAGATTTGAAACCGGGCCTACCAGGGAACCAAGCAGCGGTTCCAATCGCTGCACAGAGATATTCAATAAAATGCAAACGAGTGTTGCTGAAAGACCAGATTCAGAAGCCCGTCTTAGGGTAGACATCAAAATACAAACTTACTTTAAATCAATTTAAAGTTTACAGCACAGCGCTACCAAAACTGGATAACCTTGCCGAAAATGATCATGTGTTTACGTCCTTCACTTCTTTCTCCTTTCTTAGTCCTTCCCTCTTCTGCCTACTTATCCACAGTGTAGAGAGTTTTTATGATTTCATTTGATCACACTCAAACACACACCATAGTTGGTAGGACTCCTCTGCACGAGGGATCGGCCCGTCGCAGGGATCTGTACCTGACAACACAAACACTGTACAAGACAAACACCCATACCACCGGTGGGATTCGAAAGCACGATGCCAGCAAGCGCTCGGCCGCAGACCTACGCCTTAGACCGCGCTGTCACTGGGATCGGCCACATCTTTCACACAGACACACACACACACACACACACACACAAACCTAAGATTTCAATAATATTGTGGGGATGACATTACATTCCCAGTTTCGGAGTAAGTGCCTGAGTGTGCTACTAATACTTACGGAGAAATCTGCACTTCATATTGGAAGTTCTGCCAATCCCAGTGGCCGCGCAGTCTAAGGCGTAGGTCTGCGGTCGAGCGCTTGCTGGGATCGTTTGTTCGAATACCACCGGGGGCATGGATGTTTGTCTTGTACATTGTTTGTGTTGTCAGGTACAAGTCTCTGCGACGGGCCGATCCCTCGTCCAGAGGAGTCCTACCAACTGTGATGTGTGCTTGAGTGTGATCAAGTGACAATAAAAACCCTCCACGCCTGCTGTGAACAGGTAGGCAGAGGAGGGAAGGACTACAAAACGAAAATATTGGCACTCCTTTCGTATTGGGAAAGCAAAGCCTACCCTCTTTTGTGACCAATAATCGATGTACTCCAGTTAAAAATACATTCGGCTGAAGTGCAGTGGTGTTTTGTGCTTTTGAGATAATACAGTTACTTTCTGCTAGTGCTGTGCATAAATTTGACTTTATGTTTGCTATAAAAGGAACACTTAAGAACGGCGACCAGTTAAAAGGCCATGCAGTGTTTTTGACAGGACTTATATGCTTTTCCCCACCGTCGTCATGCTGTGCAGGTCAACTGCATTCTCTTGAGTAAGGGACAAAAGATTATACTATGCTTCTTTAGTCTCCCTATTTACCATACCTGTGTCACACAAAAATTTTTTTTTAGTGTTTTCGGTAATCAACAAATTATGCTCTCAAATTTTTAAGTACTGAATACCAGAAGTTACAGCTACTCATGCTTTAATTGCAGATGACGGGTCTGATTTACAGGTTGGATATAGGTCGAGCTACAAACGCAGTGGATTCAGAAACAGTATTCAAAACTGAAGACCAAAATACGGCATGAATGATCAGATATTATCTTAGCTTACCGTACTTCATAAACAGTGGACAGGGACAGCGACTGGCTATGGGCTGGACGGTCCGGAGATCGAATCCCGGCGCAGGCAAGGTTTTCGTAACAGTCGAGACCGACCCTTTGGCCCATACAGCC
Source organism: Coptotermes formosanus (assembly GCA_013340265.1). Classification (NCBI taxonomy): domain Eukaryota; kingdom Metazoa; phylum Arthropoda; class Insecta; order Blattodea; family Rhinotermitidae; genus Coptotermes; species Coptotermes formosanus. The sequence continues at coordinate 44,900 of BLKM01012015.1, forward strand.
TCCTGCATAATCGGCACTGGTTCTCTTTCCTGCAGTAAAGCAGTCGGAGCGTGGCTTTGACCACCTGCACCCATCCAGCGCCGAGGTTAAAGAAAGAGTAGAGCTACACCTCTACTATCCCTCTGGGCCTTCACGGCCCTGTTGTAGAATGAACTTGTTTAATAAATAAATAATATCAAAATAATGCATTCGTTTATGAAGTCCCTTTATTTTACATACTATTCTGCTATCCCAAGGAAATCTGCCCTCTAAAAATACGTTTCGGAACACAGTGTTTATATATAGAGCGTAAACAGATTGCGGGTCCCGGAAGATGCTCGTCAAAGACACGATTACAATTGAAACAGCTTACAAAGAGTGTTTACAGTCTCATGGCATCGCAGGAAGATGCTGGCTGCTGCAGGGGGGTGGAGGCGAGGCGTGTGTTGTTTCACTCACACCACCTCGATATGACACGCCTTGTTGTGACGGCTTAATTACCTCAGGGAAAACTCCCTTCATTGCTACCATAATCTGGTGCTATGTTCAAAGTACATTAGCTGGATTCCAACAGGCACATAAAGCCTATGTGCCTGTTTTCCATTCCTTGCTTAGTTAGCTATTTTGCTTCTGTACAACCTTCCGGTTCATCACTAAGCAGGTGCAACACGCAAGCTGACAATTAAATTGCTAATTAGTGCTCTTTCTTTACCCACAAAAATTTTTTACACTTTGGAATTTGAAGTTTTCATCAATTTATATACGGCGTTACAGCCCCTTCTGAGCCTCCCCCAAAGGGCGCCTTTTACTTCTCTATCCCATCCGAGACATCTTTGAGGTCCTCTTGACCTAACCTTTAACTACGGAGTAAGGCTGTTGGTTTCACGCCGAAAACCCGATCTTGAGGGTCACTTGAATCTTACGTTAACAGAATTTAAGAATTTAGTTCTTGCTTCACAGAGAACATATCAAGCAGAAGAGCTAAGTATTGAACGCCGTGTAAGAAGCAAATAGCTGTTTGCTGTGACGTTCCATAAAAGCTTCTAAGCGCAATTTGTAGGCATAGTGAAGATATTTTAATGCTAAATAACATGGTACATATGATTACCACTGTGCTTTGTAGTGTTAATGGGTTGTTATTATTATTATTATTATTATTATATACAATAAATACCTATTGAATTATTATTATTATTTTATTATTACTATTACTATTGAGTTAGTACTCACACTTTCCTTGTCTCTTATCGTTTAATTTTAGTTTCCGTTTTGTGTGTTCGTGATTGTGTCTTATCTGTGCGTCTGTTTCTAGGTGTCATCGTGCTTGTTTTTTAATTGGCTCCATGCTGTCAAGCCTGTGCATTAATGAACTGAACTGAATTAGTAGTAGGCAGCAGCACCAACAGCAGCAGCACCGGCAACAGCAATGCCAACAGCAATAGCAATACCAAGAGCATCAGTCACAGCAAGGCTGTGTTCGTCTTAAAATTATTTCAAACGTCTTGGTTTCTAAGGCAGTGAAGATACACATTTTCTTCAGGCGTTTAAAATGATGTAGTGTGATAATGGTTACCCAGCACGTAGTGTGGTAGTGGTTACCAAAGCATATAGTGTGGTAGTGGTTACCAAATTATGTATTGTGGTAGTGGTTACCAAACCATGTGGTAGGGTCGTGGTTAACAAATCGTGTAGTGTGGTAGTGGTTACCAAATTATGTGGTAGGGTCGTGCTTAAAAAACCATGTAATTTGCTAGTGGTTACCAAACCATGTGGTAGGGTCGTGGTTACCAAAGCAGGTAGTGTGGCAGTGGTAACCAAACCATGTGGGAGTTTCGTGTTTAACAAACCATGTAATGTGGTAGTGGTTACCAAACCATGTGATAGGGTCGTGGTTAACAAACTATGTAGCGTGGTAGTGATTACCAAATCGTGTAGTGTGTCAGTGATTACCAACTATGAGGACAACCGTATTCGTAAGGCTTCCACCACCCTGAAGGTAGGTACCAGACCATGCCGTGACACAACCCACAAGACAACAATAAATAAGTGTAATTTATACAAGACGTTCTGAAGACTAGTGAGAAAACTTGGTTGTTTGCGTTTGGGTAGACGAATAGCGACACGAAAAAGCAACATAGAAGCGATAGCTGTATGAACTTACGTCTATATGGTATACACGACTGAGACACAAAAGATAAAATAAAAAGCAGATAAATTTAAGCCATAGTATTGGAAGATTAAGAATAAGGTCACAGCATCATCTGAAGATGATTTTAAGGTCAATTCAGAGAGATATGCCAAATATAACGTAGGAAAGTTTTTACAATTTTTTGTATAGAAGGCTCCAAGGGCCTGTTTGCGTAGACCGTAATGCTGACACAAGTCAAAGGAACAGAATTTGACTTCACCTCTTTTTACAGATTAATAAATATAAAATATTTTATGATTAAAACTTTTCATTATTCATTTCAACGTCAGAAGTGTGGTTTGCATCTCTCTAGCCCATATCCTTAACCTCGGGCATCTCCTTCCTGGTTTGCTCCGTTATTTTCTTAATTTTACGTAGGTAATATCCACAGCCCCTTTTCTATCGCCTTATACTTTTTAATTATGTTCTTCTTCATGTCTGTATCATTACCCTTGGGTGAAATTCAACCGCTTTACTCATCCTGCATTCTCAATAATTTTCTCATCTCCTTGTTCAGCAAAGCCCCTCGCAATTCTTACTGTCATTACAGACTCACTGCTAGAATCTTCTGGCGCACGTTTTCAATTTGTTACAAAATTGACATGAAATTTACTTGTAAGATTGTAGAGAGGAGAACTACAACTAATTATCAAGTTACTGAACAAATTGAAGAAGTTCTATATACCTGTCTGTGTAAGAAAATAAAACCACAGGGCAGATTTTTTTGTCCAGTAGGTACGATTTCTTTGGCTGCACAAGAAATTCTTCACCTTTCATAGATCTCAAGAGTTCGTTACCATTTTCAGAACAGCTTGCCCCAAACCCTACACCAGCATTTCCCAACCATGGTTCCTCGTAACCCTTGGGTTCTGCAGAACGTCATTAGCGGTTCCGTGCGAAGTTGTGGAATAAATAAATAAATAAATAAATAAATAAATACAAATTTTAAAATACTGCGAAAAATTCGAAGTGTACTCCCAAATATCGCGAAAAGTTTGTAGAGTAGTTACCAATATTGGAATAATCTCCAGTGCTACTAACTGCCCTGTATTAATGCAGTTGAAACCAGCCATATCCGCCTATCCTTCTTCTTTAATAGTATTTTCAATGTTATATTCTTACTTGTGCCTAAGTTTTCCAAGAGGTCTGTTCACTCTGCTTACCAAACAAATAGCGTGCCCTACAACTGATCTCTCCAATCCGTGCTCTGTGCCGCGTTTATCTCATCCACCTTAACGTCATTATCCTAATGATGCACAATGACTACACGCGTCCCTTAGCACCGACCAAATATAATGGTTTCACACAAAGTAATGCTACTTTTAGGCGGCAGATATTTGAGTAAAATTGTGGCTGAGTTACCCTGAGAGAGTGAGTCCTTGAGGAGAGAGAACCGTGGGACTCTGGGTTCAGTTACAGAGAGAAGTCTGAGAGGCGGCGTCCTTCAACAGAGAGTGCTATGACAGCCTGGGTCCATTGAGAGAGAATAATGACGCTACGAAAAGGTCAGTATCGAAGGCAATAATAATAACAATAATAATAATAATAATAATAAAGCCAAATTTTTTAAAGTACAAATAGTTTACAATAGGAATGGACCTTATTTGGAATGTAAAAACAAAAGTGATACCAGTAATAATAGGGGCAACTGGCACCACCCCAAAATCATTCAGAAAATATCTGAAACACACATCTGGATAGCACGACATCAAGGACCTACAGAAAACAGCCTTACTGGGCACCGCACACATACTGCGGAAATTGCTAGTGTAAAAGTACAAAACGTGAATCATGGGAGAAAAAAATTACATGCACTATATATTGCAGCCACTGAATAGCCGCAAAATTATATGGCTCAGCAACGTGATTTGCTTCAGACGTACAGTTGTAATGACATTTAAGTACCTTGTCACGTGGATACACTGGATACTTTCCCAATGTTTCCCCAATTAAGTAATTAATGTGTACTTTATTTAAAACAATGCATAAAACAAAATTTCCGTTTTTTATGTAAATCAAAGATAATTTTAGGTTTCTTTTACAGAATGCCACTTCTGTATAACATGAAACACGTTTTAATTCCGTCAATACGTAAGAAAGCATAAGTATATAAGTTTCAGAACTGAAATCCGGTTTCAGGAACTTTACAAACTGGTCTTATATGCGGCGAGTAACATTTAAGCTTTCAGCTCATTCCTTGCCTTATACAAACTTCCATTTCAGTTTCCAAGACAATCCTATAGCTTTCTCATTTTTATATGACATCCGAATATACACTGAAAATGTTTCTTTATATTCAAAAAAGATATTTGCAGAAAAAGGGGCGGGATGGAATAAAGGAAGGGGTTGATTGAAGAAATGGAAAGTATCTCAAATATATACAGGATGTTCCTAAATTACAACGGAGCCTTTTCATTGAAGCACAATAAATATAAGCCCCTTAACACAGGATAAAACCACCAAATTTTGTAACATGCATTCTTTCCCAGTACAAAAATTATAATTCACCATGAAATTGGGCATGCATAACAAAGAAAGTTTTCAGAAGTTAAGCATAATTTAAAGCTTTCATGACGACTAAACCGAATAAAATGTTCTCGGGCAAGCAGCCGCGTCACTTTGCTTGACGGTGAGTCAGCCAACGTTGCGAAGGCCATCCCTCTCCTCGTCTTTTATAGAAGAACAACGTAAAATGAAATAAGGTGTATTGCACAATTTGGTATGCTTCCCCTGTACCATCCAATCTGTAAAACATATTCACATTCTAACCACGTCTTTAGGCTATAAAATCCAATTTATAAACCCCGAAGCTTTCCACGTTATGTCGCTTGGAGCCCTAAGTGTCCCAGAGTGTTCGCGACAGGAAAGCTATCTGGGGAACTAGCCTTGATGTAAAATGTACATATTTGATGTAAAAATTCAGCTCTCTGTTCGCTACGTTATGCACCACCGGCCGGAGTCCTTGGCTGCCGTCGGTAACATCTGTATGTGCCATTAGAATTTTATTTATATACAGAAAACCGCTCGTGTTTCGCTCATGATATGAATAATTTTCTTGTCACTGTCACAATTTATGAGTAACAAAGATAAAACTAAAACAAAGTTGTCCGCATCCACGCCACGTGGGTACACAGTATAAGGAAGCAGGTGAAGTACCACTCATTCTTGGCATTGGTCCCAGATGGAAGCGAGTGGCCAATACCAAGCCCCAGCCACTTTCCCCTGGGAGAGAACCTTGATGTTTTCTCAATAGGATGGGCCCCAGGATTTTGTAGAGAAGAGAAAAATGTTTGTCCTTCCGATTTCAGATCCCTGATCACCCAGCCTGTAGCCTAGCTACTATACTGAAAACAATGTAGAGTTTCAAGTGAAAATGTGAAGACCCAAATGTACAGCATAGTGAACGTAACTTGGAGCAAGAAATAAGACTAAAATTGACAAAATAAAGTCTACTCATTTAACAAATAAAGAATAAACATTGCCGCAATACTTTCACATTGTTTTAACATTTTTAAGCCTAAAGGTTACTGCACCTACTACCAGGTTTAACATTCAACGATTCCATGTTCTCTCCACAGAGTGCATTTATGTGTTTTGTATGGCTGTCAAAACAAGCAGCGACCTTTGTCCTATACATCATCAACTGATTGGTTTTTATAAGGGAGACAGGGACTCTTTACTGCGCGATACGTCCTGGCTCTTTAAATAAAATGGATTACTTTCGTCCTTAAAGTGTTAACAGCAGAAATGTGAATGACTTTTTGTGGATGCTACTACACGCAAACAGCAAGAACATTCTGTAAGTTACTCTTGTTCCAGGGGGCTGGATCTTGGCTGTGCTAGCGGAAGAATAATCAGCGATCTGGCAGAGAAGACAGAGCGCCTACGTGGTCTCTGTCCTGCTGACAGCCATCTGCCTCTCCCTTCTCCTGTCACCATACTGATCACATTTCATTTTCTAAGAAGCTTTTTTCCTTTCTCTCCCTCTTTCCACCCATTTTATTTTCGCTGAAAAAAAACGTACAAAGGTAATATCCAGAAACAAAGACAGTTTAGAAATATGTCCACCCTCTTTCGTAACAATAGCAGACGAAATCTTCATCACAAAAACCAACTCACGCACACGGAAAAAAAAATGCATTCGTAAACTATATTAAAAACCCTACATGTTTAGCATCAAGGGTCTTATTAAGGGGCATTCGATATAAAGGAATATAGATCCAGCATACTAGTCTATTCTTTTAGTCGCTCCACGAAAGACAGGAAAACACTAAAACTACAAAACACGTAAAATTAACAACGACAGTTCACAATACTGCAATGTTAAAAGCATTAAAAGTGTTAAAAACAAGTCATTACATGCGCTGCTGCTGTTCAAAATCGTACGGACCACGCACACAAACATCTGCACCGATCACATGCAACGATCTCCTCCTTGTGGAGGGCACATTTTGCACCATGTTGAGTGGTGAGATATACCTCAACAGTCCCAAAATAAATGAGTAACAGGGGTATTTCCTGGAGGGTGAAGGCGATCGGTGCGCAGGACTGACTACCTTACCACCTTCATGTGCCGACTGCCTAGAAATCCTGCAAGCCTCAACCTTGAGCCCTAAGGGTCTGCCCAGGCTTGTAGAGGCATAGCTATACGTAACGTGTGTCCATTTACAGCGCATTACTCTACACATAACACAAACTTTCCAACCTACACGCAGTCAAATTCGAGCTCCGCTATCGCTACTGCATCCTCTCGAACCCTTGCTCTTAGAATAATTACCTTCAATGATCCTCTCCACATCTCACAGTCAAGCGTCTCTCAGAGACTGGCAGTCGCGTTTGTCTGACTTAATTGGACGGGAAATTCAATAATTTGTCAAAAGAAACACGGAGAGACGGGAGATGGAATTGACAGCGAGGAGGAAGGAGCTGGATTGTGACGAAATCTTCGAATGTACGAAGAGGAGAAGTAGATTTACGAATCTTGAACTAACAGAGAGGACTGAAAGGATAAAGTTTAAAAAAAAAAGTTTTCTTCAGGCTCACTCTTCAGCCGAATTTGATGCAGAATATAATTACAAAAACCTGTCTTAAAAAATCAAAATTATTTCTCTCTTTGCCTTTAGAGAAAACACACAAAGGAAGAAATGGGTTTTTTATTTGCGCTTTCGGATATCTCATAATGCATGGCAAGCTATTGGCTAGTCACATTTTACACAATGATATATTTTTAACACTTTGAAGACTATAGTCCTTCCAAATAATATTTAAAAGCGAAGTTACCACTTCTTAGAAAACATAATGATTTTCCATTGCAAAGGATATCCGGTTAATGATCCGACGGCAATAATTCGCTGATTATTTTGAGAATTATACGGAACATATAAACATAAGATGCTCTAAGGCAAATTCACGATATAACATGTCATCTCTGGCACAGAGGGGAGTAAAGGTATAGTTCTACTCATTTTTAACTTCGGCAATAGATGGGGTGGATGGTCAATGCCACGCTCCGACCGCTTTTCCCTGGGAAAGTGCCCCTGTACCCTTTGGTGCAGGAGGCTAAGTCGGCCCATGCGGCCGGTCTGGACGGGTGTAAAAAGGAGAAACCCCCTTGTCTCAGACGGAGTTTGAGCTCCGAAAGGTCCAGCCTGTAGAGGATCGTTATGCTGACTGCGCCATCCGTGCCACAATATAAATACGGAGCATGGGAAAAGTTACATAGCTTCAGAATGTTAACGCGGGAGAGTTGTGTAAGAATCGATGTGCACTAAAAAGTTATGTAATTGATGGTCTGTCCTGACACTAAAATTTGGATTGTCTTGGATTTATGTGTGCACGTTGAAAGCGATTTCAAAATCACAACAAACGATCCTTTTAAAGCCTTTCTGGTCACAAGAGACGGAACAAAACATATCTAACAGATTTTGAAAAAATTGTAACTTTTAAACTTATATTAAATATTTAGGAGATAAATTAAAAGACATCCCCTGCAGGAACAGTAGCTGTCAGACAGTTTAACATATATTTTTTTTGGGGGTGGGGGGTCCTTTGACACATTTTGATGAAATTTGTCACAGACCCTGCAGTAGTACCTAGTGTGTGTTCTATGAACTTTAATTAACGCCATGACCCAAATTCCTTCTTCCCAGTCACACATTTTTCAAAGAATATTGCAGAGTATTCACACACAGAAAGATATACGATATTGAAAGCATTGCTTGTCGTCCTCCGGCTGTCTACTCTTGCAGTTTATAACGTAATCTCGTAGGTGTGTCCTACTTTAACAGCTGCCGTCTTATGCTTAAAATACACTCACTAACCACCCTGGCGGGTATTTGGGGTAAATTGACGAGGCCTTCAGACACGGAAACAGGGCTTGGAAGCCTATGTTTACCTTGAGCCCAGGCTACTGAAAATCTCAGGTACCAACACCAGAAAACAAATGTGTTCCATTATAAAGACCAAAGTCTTCATGATGTTCAGGTAAATAACCTCTCTTTATTACAAGAATAGGGGCCGCACAGTTCAATGGGCATAGTGACTGCGCTACGGTCCGGACGGTTGGCAGTTCAAAATTCGGTGGGCTTAAGAGGTCTCTCCCCAACCGTCGTCAAGGCCGGCTCTGGGGCTGGCCGAACCTCCTGCACAATGGATATAGGAGATTTCCTTCTAGGGGCAAAGAGGCCGCAGAAAGGGGCCATTGACCAACCACTCCCGTTTATAAGATAAGACCACAACACTACGCCCCTTCTTTTCCTGCAAGGCATGTTACGAGGAGACTTTTACCTTTATTCTAAGAATCTTTCTAAACACAGAAATGCAATGTGTTCGTAAAAAGTGACGTCTTAGTACTAAAGTAGGTGGTACATAGTCACTGTACATTAGGGGTTAATTCCTTTTGTTCTCACATAGGCCAGAGTAAATTTGTACTCCTCGCCAAATATTATTCGGGTGATCAAATCAAGTAGAATGAGATTGGCGGTGCATGTGGCAAGTATGGGGGAGAGGAGAGGTGCATATAGGATTCTGGTGGAGAGACCTGAGGGAAGCAAACCACTTGGAAGACTTAGGCGCAGATGGAATGATAATATTAAAATTGATCTCAAAGAGCTCAGTTAGCGGCGCGGACTAACTTGATCTGACTGAGGATAGTGACAGGTGTCGGGCTCTTGTGAATGCGGTAATGAACCTACGTCTTCCATAAAATGCGGGGAATTTCTTTACTGGCTGAGGACATGTTAGCTTCTCAGGAATGACTCTGTTACGTGGAATTATTCAGTTAGTTAGTTAGTTAGTCCCAGGACAGAGCAAATCAGGTTCCTACAACGCCATTGCAAATATGCAGTACAGTAATCCCTAGCGGGAAGGGTGGTCCAGATTACCCGGGCATCCGAACAACCGAAGGAAAGCCCCGTAGTATAGGTAACATAAAAGTCATCACTCAAAGCTGAAGTGTAACTCCTTTAAGCCTAAATAATGCACTTAAAAAAGAGTATATGAAAATAATTCATTTACATTCTTTAGTCTATTATTAATATGCTGGCAAAACAGACGTAAGGCCAATTACGGAGACAGCACTAAAACATAAGGGAAACACACATAACAAACACACAAGTAACAAGCAAAATTCGAAACACGTAGAAAAAAAATAATAAGAAATCAATATATATATAACAACAGCTTTAATAATAATAATAATAATAATAACGTACTCTAATAATAACTTTCATGAAAATTACCGGATTATCTAGTTGGCCCAGAATTGTCTGGACCAGCCGGGGACCCGGAATCAGAGGGGTCCGTATTACCAGTGCACCACTGTATAGTGTTTGGTGTGCAGTACGCATACACGCACTGTCAAGACTTTCAATATATTTACATGAAGTAGTTTCTGTATGAAAGAAGGTGAAAAATTCAACAAAATGTTTTAACTAACTGACATTATCTCAAAAGCCTTGCGCAGCGACAGGCATAAGCTGCACACGACACATCCACGGTTTCGCTTAATCAAGGTCATGCAGATGCGCCCTCCATCAGAAGGGAATTACTGAAACCTGATACACATAAATAATTGGAGGCTGCACATTAATTACAGAATTTACTTAGAAACAAGAAACAATTTTCTACAGACTTCTCTTGTTACACAGTCGTAACTGCTCCTGAATACTGCTTGGGTTTTCCATAAATAACAATAGTAGGTACAAAATTCAGACACGTGGGAAAAAAAAAAGATACCTCAGATTTCTTGTAGCACGATGCTGAGAACATCTGATGTGGGAGCAACACTGTTGACGTAATCTACGTAACTCCATAGGGAACAGACATTCTTGAGAAACTGACAGTTGTTCAGCTTGCGAAAAAAAAATCCTAGCTTTCATTATCGTCTTAACAAGATACCGCTAACCTTTACTATTAGTAACCACATATATCCCATCCACACTCTCTTATCCT